>OMLP01043731.1:0-18240 GCA_900302685.1 Spondyliosoma cantharus | reverse complement strand
GACGCAGAGAACACAGCTACAGAGAACACAGGTGTAGAGAACACAGAGAACACAGGTGTAGAGAACACAGACACAGAGAACACAGGTGCAGAGAACACAGGTGTAGAGAACACAGACGCAGAGAACACAGGTGTAGAGAACACAGACGCAGAGAACACAGACGCAGAGAACACAGACGCAGAGAACACAGGTGTAGAGAACACAGACACAGAGAACACAGACACAGAGAACACAGGTGTAGAGAACACAGACCAGAGAACACAGGTGTAGAGAACACAGACACAGAGAACACAGGTGCAGAGAACACAGACACAGAGAACACAGGTGCAGAGAACACAGGTGCAGAGAACACAGGTGTAGAGAACACAGACACAGAGAACACAGGCGTAGAGAACACAGACACAGAGAACACAGGTGCAGAGAACACAGGTGTAGAGAACACAGACACAGAGAACACAGGTGTAGAGAACACAGGTGTAGAGAACACAGACACAGAGAACACAGGCGTAGAGAACACAGGTGTAGGTGGATGCGGCTGAACAGAAGAGCTGCAGCTGCTTTCTGTTCAGCCTGAGAGCAGCAGACGTGAGAGCAGTAATGGCTGCTGCAGCCGTGTAGCCTGTGTGTGTTCATCAGTCAGTGTGCTGATCACAGATCTGCTGCTGTTTCCTCCCGCACGGAGCTCACTCCGTCCTGCGGGACAGTCGCCCCCGCACGGAGCTCACTCCGTCCTGCGGGACAGTCGCCCCCGCAGCTCACGCTCGCATTGTTTGGAGCCGTTCATCAGCGCTGTGTGTGTCGTTAGCCGCGGCGGCTAGCGCAGCAGGCTAGCTAGCTACTTACTTAGACGACCACCCTCTCCACTTCACCAGATACTCAAACTTGCCCTGCGGAAGAGACACACAATGTCAGGGAGACGTGAACAGAACCGTCCGGACCGGAGCCGAGCCCCCGCGGAGCCGCTGGTCGGGGTTTCTTACCTTTCTCGGCCGTTTGCTGAGGATGCATTCTGCATCAAATACCTGGCCGACCGTGACCCCCTCCATTACTACAGCGGCAGCCCCTCACAACGAGCAGCCAGCGCGCTTTTGACCCCGCGCGGCCACCGTAGAGCCGTCTGTGACACACTGATCAGCCATAATAAACACAATAACACATGTATAAACACAATACAGCTGTTTAAACGGTACTACATAATCACATATGATAATTACACACCTTGTTATGATTATACTGTTGTGCTCCAGTGTAATACTGACGTATTAATGAATTCAAACAAAATGAAATAAAACAGAATTTCTCTTTAAAATGAATATTTTAACCAGTTGGTCAGTTATATTAAGGCTTTCTCATGGAGACTCATCAGCCGCAGTTAAAAAAAACAAAGAAGATGAAACTTTAGCCTTGAAGAAAATAATATACAAGAAAATATAAAGATTTTAAAAAAAATTCTAAAGTGCATAATCAAAATTATGAAAAAAGTAAAAATGACCTGATTAAAAAGCCACAAAAGTTAATTATTATGAGATATGAGGAGGAAAAAAAGACCAAATTATAATATGTAAGTCAAAATTCTGGAAGAAAAAATTATAATTATGAGATTAAAAAGACAAAATGTATAAAATAGAAGTAACAATTATGAAAATATTAAGATTTTTTACATTAAAAAGGCAAAAAATGAACATGGAAAGTCAAAATTAGATTATAAAAGTAAGATATATATTAGATAAAAAGGCAACACATAAAATGGAAGTAAAAAATCTAAAAGAAAGTAAGAAGTGAAATAAAAGTCAAACTTTTGAGATAAAATAAATAAATAATGAACTCTTATGACTTTTATCACATAATAATAACAACATATACTTTCTCATCAAATTTAGTTTTCACTATGGTTTTCTTCTGTAATTGGCGTAAATGGGCTTCCGTACTTACTGCAGTCCTGAACAGTGGTGTAATAACAGCTGTATAATTATCTTTTCTTTATTCAATACCTGTGGTTATTTTGTGGTTGCAGGCAGTGTATGTATGTATAAACAGTGTGCTGGATTAATATTCATTAAACATTATCATAACAACCGGCTGTTGTATGAGAACAGGTTCTGTTTACTCCGCAGCGGAACCTTTACACTCGTTGTTGAAGGGGAGCTAGTTCTGTGTTGCACAAGTGTTATGTACGTTTCCGCTGAGAATGTTTGGTAATATGTTTCTGTCCAGCGGTGAATGACAGCAGAGCTCATCGTCGAAGGTATCAGTAAATTAAAGATTAATTAAATAATTAAATTAAAGTGTGTTTGTATCGGAGTCAGCGGTTCTGTTAGCATGTTAGCTGCTGCTGCTAACAGCCGGTGACACTCAGACTGTAGGTCAGAGGCGCGAGACGTGAACTGTCAGTCTGCTGTGGTTCATTTAACAACGTGTTAAATCAACATCAGTGAAGCTAAAGTTAAACTTTAATGTCAGTTTGCTCCGATAACAGTTCGATGCTCTATTTCGCGATTAAAAGATCGCACAAATTCTGCTAAAAAAGCGACAAATTGTGAGTTTGACAGTGTTTTAGCCCACTTATATACCTTAATCATGTGACTGGAGACATTATGCGAGTCTTCACTGTTCTGCGCTGAATTCGGCTCACACATGATCCACAAAGAACACTACACATGATGAAAATGTTCGTTTTTAAAAAGTAAATCCAGCCATTATCGACTGGCCGGTGTGACTGGTTCTCTCAGAGGGGTTTTAATGTTCCCAGCTCGATTTGCACGTACAGAGTTGATGGTAAGGGAGTGACTCACATGCCGAAATGAAGAGTAACTTTTTATCAAGCTGTGGAAAGTATTACAGATGTTTTACAACAGCTATATATGCAAGTAAGCAGGCTGGCATTAAAGTGTGAACTTTTTGAATGGAGTTTGGTTTGGTCCTCGTAGAGAGCATACTGTTATGGTTAGATTTGGAACATATAGTAGAAAGTGTTGAGAGAGCAGCTGAAAAGCGTCAATGAGTTGATAATTAGTTGATCAACAGATAATTAATCATAACAGTTCTGATAAAAAAAAAAAAAAATTAAGACAAAACAAATAAACATTTGATGGTTCCAGTTTCACAACTGTCAGAATTTGCTGCTCTTGTTTGGACATTTCCACCTGTTTCTGCTGTTTTATAGACCAAAGTTACTGAAGATGAATCGATGGATCAGTTATTAGTGACAGACAAAATCACACATCCACCAGCCTTTGTAGACATTGTCTATGTTTTGTGTTGTGATGATGTGTCTCAGGCTGACTGCTGCTGTTTGCCCTCCATCCAGGTGAGCTTCCCTCTGCTGACTCAGCTCCAGGTGTAAACTGACTGCAGCCATGCTGCTCCCCCTCCTGGTGCGTCAGTCCCTCTGCTGCCCTCATGTGCTGTTAGCACGATGTGTCCGGACGCTTCGCTGCGACGCTGCGAGGACGCTGCACTCTCAGACTGAGCACTTCCTGCAACGGAGGCTTCCCCTGCGTTCCCACACTCAGAGCCGAGGCATCAAGAGCCGAAACAGGAAGTCTAAGAGCCAAGAGGAGGAGTGGAAGAACAAGAACAAGACGGTGCTGACGTACATCGCGGCCGCCGGGGTGGGGATGATTGGCCTGTCGTACGCCGCGGTGCCGCTCTACAGGCTCTACTGTCAGGTGAGAAGATGTTTTTAAAGGATTAGTTCACCCAAAAATGTGAAGTGTCGTAGTCCACAGAACATTTCTGGAGACTTGATTTAAAACAGAGAACCAACCAGAGAAACATCAGATGTCTCCACACAGCTCGTCTGCTGTGATCACAGTCTTTCATTTGTGGTTGAACTGTTCCTTTAATCCAGCAGGCGTGACAGCTGTTTGTGTTTGTTGTCTCTCAGGCGTCGGGGCTCGGCGGCATGGCGGTGGCCGGCCACGACGCAGAGCAGGTGGAGACGATGGAGCCGGTGAAGGAACGCATCATCAAGATCACCTTCAACGCAGATCGACACGCCAGCATGCAGTGGAACTTCAGACCGCAGCAGACGGAGATCTTTGTAAGACCGCCGTCCTCGTCAACGAGCCTCGTCGCAGACATTTATCGCTCCTCTGTCACATCTCTCTGTTTTCTGTCGCATCCTGAATGTAATCATAAAAGTTCTGAGCGTCAGTGAACAGGACAGCAGCCCTGTTCTGGTCCTGATTCAGGTCTGGAACCGGGTAAGAGATGATCATGTGTTGTTGTGCAGGTGGTTCCAGGGGAGACGGCGCTGGCTTTCTACAGAGCAAAGAACCCCACAGATAAAGCCATCACTGGCATCTCCACCTACAACGTGGTGCCCTTCGATGCGGGACAGTACTTCAACAAGATCCAGGTAGTCCACAGGTTCTGAGAAAAGCTGCTCTCTTCCCCTCCGGTTCACTTTGATGATGAATGTGTGTCGTCTCTCTGCAGTGTTTCTGCTTCGAGGAGCAGCGTCTGAACCCTCACGAGGAGGTCGACATGCCCGTCTTCTTCTACATCGACCCGGAGTTCGACGAGGACCCCAGGATGGCCCGAGTGGACACCATCACTCTGTCCTACACCTTCTTCGAGGCCAAGGAGGGTCAGAAACTACCTGTGCCAGGATACAGCTACAACTGATCCGTCCACGGACACACCCTGAACCAGGACCTGAACTAGGACCTGAACCAGGACCTGAACCAGGACCTGAACCAGGACCTGAACCAGGACCTGCTTCAGGCTCACATCTCAGTCCATGGAGGGAAACACTGATCCAAGACTCTCTTCTTTCACAGTGAAGCATGAAGCTCCACATAAACAGCAGCAGAGTTCAGTGCAGCGTCACAGAGAATTAAAGCCAATCAAAAGACTCCAAAAGAAAAGTGTAAATGATTCAAGACGTGTGCGGCTGCAGTCAATCCATCGATCCATGTTTTAGTGTTTTCATGGTGAAATCTGTGCGTTCAAAACGTTTCTGTCTGAAAATGTGTCTTTAGAATCAGTTTCTTGTGGCTCTGAGGCAGAAAACTAACAGACACCTGAAGGTTTTTACACTTATACAACATTTGATTCATAAAAACATAAAGAGAATAAATCCAAACTAACTCAACACAAATCAAATGTCCTAACTTGATAATCAACACGAGATGTTTCGTGACGTCTGTTGACTTTACTGCGGTTTCTCCTGAAGGAGCTTCAATCTGAGAATCGTACCGAAATTGTTCTGACCGAATAATTAAAATAGTCAAGACATCTCAAACTGCTCATCCTGGAAAACCTTAGTTATTGAATGCAGCCTTCCAGGTCATTAAAAGTCCTGGAAAAACACAAACAAACCAAAAATTCTTGAAATCGTTAGAATATTACAATCTGTTAATTATTTTCACTCCACCAGCTGAAGCTCTACAGAAACGAGAGAAACACTGGATCAGTGTTTTCACTCATCCTCGGGTCCACGGGACGGGTCAGAAGGACGGGTCAGAGGGACGGGTCAGCGCTTCAGGAGCTGTTGAACTGTCGATGTCGTGACGTCGAGCTGCAGCTCTGATGTCACAACTGTTTCTGTTTTGAGAGACTTTCTGTGAATCATGTCTGATATCAGTTATTAGAGCAGATGAAGATAATCAATAAATGATTAGTCGGCTGCAGCCGAGACTCTGAGCTGTGTGTCGTCATTCAACTACAAACTACAACCCGGAGAGAGGAACCGTTCATGATCCATGTTGTGTTACTGTCGATGTTAAATAACTTTATGTAAAGTTCGTGTAGGTTGATCTCGCCGATGGTTCTGATCCGGTTCGGTTTCATGATGTTTCCTTCAGCTGCTCTTTGTTTCTCACATCACCAGTTAAAGATGGCGACAGGAAACACTTCGTCCTGCACAAACCAACACATCAGTGTTCAGCTGTTTCAATGCCAAGCAGCAGAAAAACTCCTGTTTCATTTCCTAACTGATCAGATATTGATCGATCAATCGATCGATCGATCGGTCGGCCTCGTGTCTTCACCAGGTGGCAGCAGAGGAGAAGCTGCAGATCTTCTGAAGCCTCTTCATGTGTTTCTGTAGAAATCTGGAGGTCCAGAACTCGTCTCTGGCTTCATGTTTGACAGGAAGTAGAGACATTAAAGGAGCAGTCTGTAGTTTTAGTGGAGAAATGTTAACGAGCAGAGGAAGATGTTCATTGGCTCATTTTAAATAAACAAAAACTCTTTGTCTTCATGACTGAATAAACAAACTGATCTTAACGGACAACACAGTTTAAACTATTAACATGTGGCGGACCCTGCCACATGTCACACAGTGTCGTCTGACAGCAGCTGGTTCACTCACTGATGGACACAGTTTGTATTATTACCTCATTAATATCGTTAATATTTAAATTCTGACTTCTACACACTGCTCCTTAATGCTGAGTTTACATCGACTCCTTGTTAAACATCTAAACTTATTTAAGACTTTTATTGTTTTAAATCAGACGTCACGGCAACATATACGCGCTCTCAAGCCTTTATTTTGTAGGTTCAGACAGGAAGTACTGTGTCCATCTGCTCCTGCGCAACTTGACGTCACGCGGAGAGCCAATCAAACGCCTCCTCTCGTGTGTTGACGGACGTCTCCAGCGTCGGGTCCGGGCTCGAGGTTGCCCTAGCAACTCAGAGGATGGACCAATCAGAACGAGGCAGGCGCTACGACCCCATCCGCGGAGCAGGAGGCGGAGCAGGGAGTCCACAGAACCGTCGGTCCTCCTCAGTCCGGAGTCCAGGAGCCGAACTGAACCGACTCTGGAGGATTTTCAGCTTCGTGCGTAAAAAGCGCGGCGCGTCCTGAGCTGACGGTTCCGAGGGCGCACTGACCCGTCCTCCCTCCGGCGGGTCACGCTGGGCACTTGTAGCTCCCACGGACACAGTCCGAGCCGGTGACCGAACCGTCTGTTGCGTGTAAACACACGGAGAGTCTCCGTCGTGGATCGTGGAGGACCTGAACCGTCGCGGATTGATTTCCTCTTGGACCGAGGAGGAGAAGACGAGGTTCTGGCTCTGAGCTGCCGAGTCTCATCTCATGATGGGACGCGGCAGCTGAGGATGAGCCACAGAACCAGCCCGGCCCGGGCGCACGACTTCCTGCTCAAGTTCCTGCTGGTGGGAGACAGCGACGTCGGGAAGGGCGAGATTCTGGCGAGCCTGCAGGACGGAGCGTCCGAGTCCCCGTACGGGTACAACACGGGTGAGTGAGTGAGCCAGAACCGGTCTGAAACGGAGCTGTCAGGTGATTCTGGAGGTGAGTTTCCTGTTTTTACGCGCGGCAGCTGAGAACACCAGTGGATGGAACCGAGCCAGAGGTCAGAACCGGTACTTTTACTCCACTACATTCACCTGGCATGTTCTGTTCCTCCACTGGTTCTGTTCTTCCACTGGTTCTGACTGAACAAACTACAGCAGCAGACCAGAAACACAGAAGTGATCGATACTTCACCAGAACCAGAGACTAGGCTGATCACAGATCTGTGAATCAGAACTCTGACGGCTCCTCGGAACCAGGTGACCCGGTGGACGGGCCGGAGGTTGATGAGCAGAGTCAGAGGAAGTTATTGACACTTTGAGATAATCAATAAATCATTTAGGTCGGGAGAGATCAGCTGTTCTCTCTGACGTCACTCACGAGCAGAACTTTTTGTAACATGATAGAGGAAATGATTCCTTGATTAACTGAAAACAATCAGCTGATCGATGATGATGGTGATCGTTCGTTGCTGCCCTACAGACCATTTTCCTCTGACGTCACGCTCGAACGCTAAGGTTAGCTGCTGTCTCATGGAAGCTAACGGTTAGCTTCCAGCTGTCTGAGTTGGTCAGCAACAATAAAACTACATATCTGATAACCTGTGAGCTAACGTTAGCATTAACGTTACGTCCTGTGTGTTTCACTTCCAGGTTTAAATAAATGTGTGTTTATATTTAATTAATTCACCTCTCCTACTGTGTCTGTATCAAACAGTAACGCTGGCTAGGAAGTGTCTGATGCTAACCATAGCTGTTGTCTTGTGGAAGCTAACAGGATGTATAAACCTGTGAACGTTAGCTGGGTTATTAAAAATGTTGTTTCCATTGTTTTCTCCTTTGCTGATCACTTGGAAGTGAACCAGCAACGGACACGAGGACGCGACTCCAGCAGCTACAACCACATGTTAGATAAACCGCTAACATCACCTTATGGTTTGTTGCACGTTACAGAGAATGATAGAAGCATAAATTAATTCTAGAATATCAACAAACATCTTTATTATTATTTAAACCTGGAAGTGAAACACACAGGATGTAACGTTAGCTAGTGAGCGGGTGAATGCTATCGTTAGCTAACGTGTTATCAGAAGCCCTTTTCACACAGAGAAGGCGGCACATTTGCTCCAATGTAAGGCTGCAAATCGCCGCCTTCTCTTTGTAAACACGAGGTGTAATATTCCTCCTTTTCCAAAAGCCTCCACTTGTTCTCCTCTGGGGTCGACGTAAACATGTGAGGTGAGGTGAAGCAGGAAGTCGGGCAGTGAACAGTGACAACGAGTTTGTCTTCAAAATAAGAGCTTTACATTGCACCCCATTGGACTTTAGAACTGGGTTCTTAGCGGGGGGCTTTTAATTTGAAAGTAGCGACCGTTTGTAGTTTTCCGGCAGCTTCACAGTTAGCTGACAGCTAGTGGACTCAACCAAACAGCTCCGCTGGCTGTCAGCTACAGAGATCCAGGAGACGCAGCATCTCCTGGATCTCAGCGGCTTTCCAGTTGCTCATGTTGACGTCTGTGGATGAAGTGATGGACTGACTGCTGTGATCAGCTGTTTCCTGGTTTTTAAACTTCCCGGTGGTGGGTCGCATAACAGTGCACGTCATCGACACCTCCGCCCATCTCACGCAGAGGCCGGCACATTTACGCCTCGTGTTTACATAGAAATGGAGGCTGAAATAAGTGAACCCTCCGAGGAGGCATATTGGCGGAACAGAACAGGCCGGCCGTCTGGCGTGTTTACACAGAGGGCGGCATATTGGCGGTTTATTGAGTCGTTGTTTTGCCGGGACATCAGATCTGTTCTCAAATATCATAGATCAGTGGAATGAGAACACTTCAGGTTTTCACAAACTTTTCTTTCATAATAACATTTTATTAATCTCTTTGAGATTAAGTTTCTTTGTTATAAACCAGAAGCTTCTTACCAAACACAGTTCAGTCTGATTTATTCTCCACAACTTAATGATTTACCATCATCTTCTGTTTGTTTTTAATATTTTTTATTGCCGTAGTGTGTGTGTGTGTGTGTGTGTGCGTGAGTGTGTGTGTGTGTGAGAGTGAGTGTGTGTGTGTGTGTGTGAGAGTGTGTGTGTGTGAGAGAGTGTGTGAGAGTGTGTGTTGTATTAATAAACCCTGGCTGGCAGGCAGCTGCTCATGACTCACTCTCTCTCAGCAGGAGGGCGTCCTCTCGGCTCTTTACACTCAGTTTACAGATGATGATGTAATTGCGCTCCGGCGGCCATGTTGGAGGTCTGCAGCTTCAGGCCGACTTCGTTCACTCTCAGGACGTCTTTAATGAATCGTCAGCTGCTTCGTGCAGAAAGAAAGCGTGTGTTTGTAGCTAACTGAAGCTAGCATCACTCTGCTTCCCTCTGTGGGAGAATTGAAGTGGATTTTTTGGATTGTTACATAAATAATCTGAATCCATTAGCAGCTGAGCTAACAGGCTTGCTAGCTGTAGCTCTTCGGCTTGTTTGGGACGCAGACACAGCTCGCCTGGTTTTATCCAGATAAAATCCTCTAATGCTAACATGTTCTATCTTGTTTTGTCTTGAAACGAACTGACTCTCCTCGTTTCTGGTTTGTTCGTGTTGATTTCCTCGATGTAAAAGGTTTCAGACAGCAGACATGAGGTCATTCAGATTCAGGCTCAGAAACTTTATTGATCCCCGGGGGGGAAATTGCTTTCGTTCCAGTGCACGTGCAATTACAAATAGAAATAGAAATATAGCATAAATGGAAACAAGATCAAGATAAAGATATGAACAAAATACCAAATAGACAATGAATAAAATAAAATAAAATAAAATATTAAAGTAGACAATAAAATAAAATAAAATAAAATATCATGTTGGTGATCCAGTTCTCCTCACAGCTCTGATGCCTCACAGAGTGAATCTGTGGCGGTGCAGCTTTAATATTTCAGCGTGACAACAGAAAAAGCCTGCGAGCTTCAGACGGCTGACATCACCAGCAGCAGCCTGTCAGAGGAGGTCACAGGTCAGCGATGACTGTGGATGCTGAACATGGTTCTGATCCTGGATGGATGAGAGCCGCTCTGAGAAACAGGAAACTGTTAAATGGAGGCAGAATGTTCGATCCGTCCTTTTCATCTCGTGGTTCAGTGACGACCGAAGACTGGATCCACCAGCTCGACACCATGACGATCATTAACCATTAATCACTGTTCGATATCGGCTGAACTTGGACGAAGCGTTCGGTCGCAGCATGAATCCAGTCCACGACTGTCGTCTGCTAACTTTATTTGCAGTGCATGTTTAGGACTCCGGCTTCTTGGGGAGATTGTCGGTTTGGACTGAAGTCAACCAGCCGCTGACATCACAGTTCTGCTGTTCAGCTCTTCTGATGGAGAACCAGAGCGGCCTTGATGTCTGCTGTTTCTGGGTCATCTCCCTTAACAGGAGCTACGATGGGAGAAGGAGACATAGCTGTCTCTTTTGTGGTGAAAATGCGGGCCCGACTGGAACAGGACCAACCCGGTGCAGGCCGAGCCCAGAGAAGAACTGCTCTCACGGCTCGGAGGGAGGACGAAGCCTTGATCACCGCTCCGAGAACACACCGACACAAGCTCACAGACACGCACACAGTGTGTTTATAGATGTTTACGAGCCGATCGTACTGACTCACAACGAGACAGAACAGAACACACACACACACACACACACACACACACACACACACACACACTCCAGCAGCAGCTACAATCTGAACTGTTTCACTGTGTTGACGTCTGTCAGCAAACTGCTCCTCTTATGTAACACCACTTTCCCAAGATGCCTCCTGCATGCCTGAGTGTGTGTGTGTGTGTGTGTGTGTAGGTTGCACTGGTGTGTTGCTCTCCTCCCAGAATAACTTGTATATTATATCACATCTCGTTCTTCCTCCTCTCTTCACTGTGATGCTCCTGAAGTCTTCTTCTCTTCCTCTGAGCGTCTGTTTCTTCTTCTCTGGTTGTATCTGTGCGTCCACACACTCTTACAGCAGCAGTGTGATCAGTCGTAGGTCGATGACAGCATGAAGGTTCATGTAGGAATTCATCCACACGCCTGTTGTCACGGGGCTGAGTGTGACCTCATCCGTCACAGTGGAGGAGGAAGTTAGCTCGCGTGCTAACGGACAGTAGCACGTTTACAGAGTGCTGCAGGAACACACCTGAGCTGTGCTGCACCTGGCAACGAGCAGCCCAGAGCCTTTATGTAACAAACTGTGTGTGTGTGTGTGTGTGTGTGTGTGTGTGTGTGTGTGACTTTACTTATTCTGCTGTCAGTGTGGATGGAGCCTGAGAGGTTGCAGGTTCTAATCCCTGTGAAACCTCTTCAAAGAATCAGCACCACATCAGAAGTTTCCTGTATGACTCGCAGGATGTTGTTGTTAAATGTAAATCATGTTACTCAGTAATCAGTAATCATTAATAAGTAATAAGTAATCATTAATCATAAGTAATTAATTAATCATTAAAAAGTAATCAGTAATAAGTAATCATTAATCAGTAATCAGTAATCATTAATCAGTAATCAGTAATCAGTAATCATTAATCAGTAATCACCACCGTCACCTTCATGCAGAGACACGGCGTCTCCTCTGCGCTCGCTGTTCGTCCTCTGACAGGATGTGTTGATCGTCAGTCTGTTGTTTCAGGGATCGACTACAAGACGACCACCATCCTGCTGGACGGGAGGAGAGTCAAGCTGCAGCTCTGGTACTGATCCGCTCGGCCCGTCTCACACCTCCAGGGTCACTCACACACACACACACACACACACACAGAGGTATTTTTAGAGCCGAGTCAATATTAAATAATTAATCTAGAACTTTGTTTGATGTTTAAGCGGATGAGACGCTTTAGCTCTTGTGTGTGTGTGTGTGTGTTTGTGTGTCTCCTGTGGCTACACACACTACACACTCTCAGAGTGAATCCACACTGTGATGAGAGCTCAGTGCTGATGACAGCAGATGGACTCCTTCAGTCCGGCTCGTGATGGCTCTGGTTCTGTTGGACCACCTGACTCTCTGGCAGCTGGTCTTCTGTCAGGCCGGCAGCCAGCCGGCGTCCTCGTGAGCCAACCAAAACACTGCTGTGGTATTCAGCTCTGCTGTTGGGAAACACTCGTGTTTTTCACCGTCGACGCTCAGGAGAAACAAAACAGAGTCACAGTTCAGTCCAGAACAGGACAATACAGGACAGAACGGGCCGAGCAGGTTCCATTTACAGCCTCTGGTACTTCTTATATCACAGTCTGTCTGTACAGATGAGAACATAAGATACAACTTTATTTATTGACAACATTTCAGACAAAACAATACTACACATGTTCTATGAACAGTTCAGGCAGGAACAAGACCAACAAGTCCAACAAGTTCTGAGTCCAGAATAACAAGACCAACTAGTCCTGAGTCCAGAACAACAAGACCAACATGTCCTGAGTCCAGAACAACAAGACCAACATGTCCTGAGTCCAAACCAAGTCTTAAACATTGTGTTTCAAGTCCTTAACGAGTCATCATGTCTGTCAGCTGGCTTCACTTCGTGCTCAATATAAATGTTGGTATTTGTGATAAGTAGCCTGACCTCTGACCTCTGACCTCTGACTCTCTGTGTTGTTTCAGGGACACGTCGGGTCAGGGTCGATTCTGCACGATCTTCAGATCTTACTCCAGAGGAGCTCAGGTACGTGTCTTTCATCAGAAGTCTCCATGCCGCCATGTAACCAATGTTATGCTAATGGTAACTTTGTTCCCTGTCACGTTAGCTTAGCCATGCTAATGTGTTTACTTTGTGTCCTGTAGCTAAAATGCAGTCTGGGTAATTCTGAGTTAGCTTCATGCTCTGTAGCTGAGATTCAGCTCTGCTGTGGTACATCCATCTTTGTTACCTGATCTCCGCTTCAGCTGCACCATGCTAACGTTATGCTAGCTGTCTCCGTCTGAATTGTAAACGGCGTACAGCTCATTGATCTGCTGAGGGAGATCTGGACTTCCTGTGAGAGCTGATCGAAGGCATACCTGGTGTAAAACTACTCAGATCTTCTGCTTAGCTTCGCAGCTAGCTTCCAGTTTAGCCTTCTGCGAACTTGATTGGTGACAAAATGATTTACTTGTGCGGCTCTTTCAGATTTCAAACATTATTTCACTGAATGGATCGAGTTCTGATGGGGAGCCATTTTGTGGTGGTTCTGAGTGCATCATGTGACGTTAGCTTGGCGTCCCCACTAATGTTATAAGTTAGCAGCTTGGCCCTGCTGTTAGCCGCTTAGCGATGTGCTGCTGATAAATCTTCAGTAGTTTTGTGAGTGTTTGTTCTGAAACGTGTTGTGACCCGACAGCCTGTCAGCTGAAGCCCGTCACAGTTTCTCTCTGTGGTTCTGACCTCAGACAGGCGAGCAGTCCAGAGATTCATCCCACTTGTCACTGAATCAGGTTGTGTTGTTGTCATCACTCATCAGGCTTTGAGTGGGCACAGAGCAGACATCACCATGGCAACAGTGACACACCGTCACCACGGCGAGGCTCAAAGCTGACCATGAACCTGAACTCCTCAGAGACGTCACCTGAGCGCCGCGTCTTCCTGTCAGTGTCTGTCTTTGTGTCTCTCAGGTGAAACAGTGTTGATCGGCAGATGTTGTCATCCCACAGCGGGGATCGCTCGCAGCGCTGAAGACATCTGTTCCAAGTCTGACGTCAGCCTCTCACACGTAAACAAACCGCCGCGTGCGGATGAATACGCAGCGTGCTGAGGACAGAAGTAGATCTGTTTACATGAAGGACGCCACGCTGATGTCAGACGGACACTTCTGTGTTCACTCAGAGAAGATTCACGTAAAGACGTTTGTTTAGAAAGCTGATTTGTAGACTTTCCCTTTAACTACCTGAAAGTGGACTCAGGAAGTGTTTGATTCTGCTAAACAACTGAAGAAACTGGAGACTTGATTTAAAACAGAGAAACAACCAGAACTGTTCTGTGGACTCTGACACGTTATAACATCAGGAGGAGGAGAGGATGTCTGTTTCTGGGTGAACTGTTCCTTTAAAGGCTCACAGCAAACAAAATGTTGCTTTAACATCTGAGTGAATGTTTGTCCTGTGTCTTCTTCTCGTCTTCAGGGAGTGATTCTGGTGTACGACATCACCAACCGCTGGTCGTTTGATGGAATCGACAGGTGGATCAAAGAGATAGACGAGGTCTGTCAGCCCCATTCACACAGCCGTTTGCATGCAGGGATCCTGCTCCAAATCTCCGCCTCCTCCTCCTCCTCTGAAAGTTTCAGATGTGGCGAGGGGGGAAATTTTGCTCCGGCGCTGATCCTCCTCTGGAGGTAGAATCAGGTCTTGATCCTCCTCTGGAGGTAGAATCAGGTCCCGATCCTCCTCTGGAGGTAGAATCAGGTCTTGATCCTCCTCTGGAGGTAGAATCAGGTCTTGATCCTCCTCTGGAGGTAGAATCAGGTCTTGATCCTCCTCTGGAGGTAGAATCAGGTCCTGATCCTCCTCTGGAGGTAGAATCAGGTCCTGATCCTCCTCTGGAGGTAGAATCAGGTCCTGATCCTCCTCTGGAGGTAGAATCAGAGACGCATTATTTCTGAACCGCCCCAGTGTGAACAGATAAGCCGGCGGCGCGGAGCGAGGGCGTGTCGGTCAGACCGTCTGATAACTGCACAGGTCCTTCACTCAACTTAATACAGAGAAATGTCCCACAAAGCAACGTTACAGGACTGAACAACAGTAACATAGTAACTGTAACTGTCTTTGGTAACTTATATGAGGGAAACAAATACTGCGAGTGAGTCAGACAGTGTCCAGTTTATTGATGCCGATTATGTAATTATGTCATTTATAGCGAAAAACATAACTTTGTCACTTTCCAGGATGTTTGGTGGGTCAGGATCTCAATCACTGCACATTATAACAGCATCTATATGATTAGAAACTGTCAGCGGGTTTAGATTGACAGGGGAGACACCTGGGAAACACCGACGTCATCATTATGACGTGTACCGTCACGCCTCTTTAGGAGCCGCAGCGCCAGCTTTCTGTGTGAATCACCATCGGCGGAGAATTGGCGAACCAACGCTCCGGAGTTAATGCGGAGACGCTGTGTGAAAAGGGCTTCTGTGTGTGTGTGTGTGTGTGTGTGTCTCGTCAACATGTTTAAGTCTCACACAGCCCTCGTCAGTACCAGGGTTTGTTTTCTAGTTTCTTCTTCATGTGTGACGTGCAGCTCATGAACATAATTAGTGTTACTTGCTTTGTAATGACGTCTCAGCTTGAGGTCTGGTCCCGTCTGTGTTCAGATCTTCAGACATCTTTAAACTGTCACAATCCTCTCTTTCCTGTTTACCCAGCATGCCCCGGGGGTGCCCAAGATCCTGGTGGGGAACCGTCTCCACCTGGCCTACAAGCGTCAGGTGACCACCGAGCAGGCGCAGGTGTACGCAGAGAAGCTGGGCATCACCTTCTTCGAGGTCAGCCCGCTGTGCAACTTCAACATCACCGAGTCGTTCACGGAGCTCGCTCGCATCGTCCTGCTGAGGCACGGCATGGAGCGGCTGTGGAGACCCAACAAAGGTCCGTCAGTGATCAGCTGATCGATCGGGCCTCCTGACACAGAGAGTCTGATCATCAATAGTATACAGTATATACATACATGTAAATATATTGACTATATTGATAGATTGATATCATGTCTCATGAATGAAGTCACTCTGTGATTGGATGACTCGTCTCCTCTCGCCTGCTCAGGTGTGTGCTGCCCTCTGCTGGACACTGACACACAGCACAGCTCCTCACTGAGTGTGCTGTGTTTTTATTTTGTATTGTTTGATCTGTTTGTCTTCATTGATCGGGACTCGAACCCCCAGAGTCGCTGCAGCGAGGACGGAGCTGCTGTACCAACGGAGCTGATGGTTTGATGTGACGTGAATTAGAGTTATTACAAATAAACTGTCCTTTAATCAGGTTTCTAATTCTCTGTCTGTCTGTCTGTCTCTCTGTCTGTCTGCCTGCCTGTCTGTCTGTCTGCCTGTCTCTCTGTCTGTCTGCCTGTCTGTCTGTCTGCCTGCCTGCCTGCCTGCCTGTCTGCCTCTCAGTGTTGAGTCTTCAGGACCTCTGCTGTCGCTCCATCGTCTCGTGCACTCCGGTCCACCTGGTTGATAAGCTCCCCCTCCCGCTGGCTCTAAAGTCCCACCTGAAGTCCTTCTCCATGGCCAACGGCCTCAACGCTCGCATGATGCACGGACGCTCCTACTCTGTCACCGCCAACGCCTCCGCTCACCACGCCGCCACCAAGAGGACCGGAGGGGCGCTGCTGAAAAAACCCAAACTGATCCGACCGCTGCCTCTCAGCCCATCTGCACAGAGCTGCAGGAACAGCTGTAAGATATCCTAACAGCTGAGAGGACGCGTCCGTGAACGCACCGCCACCTGGTCCAAACGACCGTGAACGCACCGCCACCTGGTCCAAACGACCGTGAACGCACCGCCACCTGGTCCAAACGACCGTGAACGCACCGCCACCTGGTCCAAACAACCGTGAACTTGAGTCACGTGACACAGCGCTGCAACTCCTCTCTGAACCTTCTGTCTTCACTCACAGACACGGCTAAGGACCAGTTCTGTTTTGTTTCGTCACATTTGTACATTTCTGGGTTGATTTCCTTGTTTAAGCTGTTTTCTTATTTCGTGTGGACAATCAGACAGGAAGTGACATCACACGACGAGGATTGCTCCTCTCCTCAGCCGCCATGTTTCTGAACCAGCAGTCATCAACTCATCAGAGACTCAGTCAGACAATCTGACAACTTAATAATAAAGACCAAATATTAATTAATATTATGAAATTAAAAAACAAATGTACAAGATATGTTGAGAAAAAGTTTAACAGTATTTGTCAACATGAAACTTCTGTTCTTTTAAAATTACCACTTTGAAATATTACGATTTTATGACTTTTGTTGTAACATTCTGATTTTTATCCCTGAACACATAAAAAAGGGCTTTTTAACAAATAACAGACTTACGTTTTACCCAGTAAAACCTCCGGACCCCCAGCAACAACCCTGCTGCTGCCTCCTCATCAGTCTCAGGCAAGAAGCTTCAACCATGTCACACTTTGTGCATCAGGTCTTTTTTCCCCGTCACTGCTGAGGTGAAGACTATGACATGTGTCAGGTGGTGTCTAACCCTAACCCATGGCAACAATCACTAGGACTGTGACTCCATCAGGAGGAAGGATGCAGCTCCCAGGACAGTGGAGGTGAGAACAGCTGACAGACAGAGAACTGCTCACCTGGAGAGAGGAGGAAGTACTTTAGTATAACATGATGACCACATGCATACGTGTGTATATGTAATCAGATTACAGACACATCCGGCAAAAAGGGGATTTCTTACAGGATTATAATTTCATAATAAAGAATGATATATCAGTCTGTAACCATGTGCATGACATCACTTCAGGAGTCTCACATCACTCTGCACTGTAAAATCTACTAAAATCTGATTTAATAAATGTGTTTTTTAAAGGATTTAAGGTAATCTCCAACAACTTTAAAGTCAGCTAGCTAACATAACATAACTGAGCAGCAAATGTTAGCTAACCAGCTTCATGCCTTCAAAATAATACATACATTTCAAATAAGCTTCACGCCGATTTAACCGAAACTACCGACTTGTTTTGAGAAAGTGACCTACATTTAATTAACTGTGCATTATTCATGTCATAAACACGGCAGAGATAAAACAGACGAAATCACAATGGAGTTTGGTGCACAGAGCAAAACATAACTTCCATTCGGATTTAATTGGATGTAATTGGAGGATCATGTTCCAGCCGAATTTACCTCAACACTGAACAGTTAAATGAGAAGTCTTCAGCTTCTGTTCAGAGTTATTTCAGAAACATTTGAGGTAAAAACAAACCGACATGAGAGGGAGGCTGGCTGCTTTTAACCCGCAC
>OMLP01043730.1:0-30463 GCA_900302685.1 Spondyliosoma cantharus | reverse complement strand
GAAGCGATTGGGAACGGATGCTGAGGCACATAGTGCACAGAGTTCACCAACTTTCTGCAGAGTTAATCGCTACAGACCTCCAAACTTTCATGTGGCCTTCAGATTAGCTCAAGAACAGTGTGTAGAGAGCTTCATGGAATGGGTTCGATGGCCGAGCAGCTGCATCCAAGCCATACATCAGCAAGTGCAATGCAAAGCAGTGGTGTAAAGCACGCCACCACTGGACTCTAGAGCAGTGGAGACGCGTTCTCTGGAGTGAGGAATTGCCCTTCTCCGTCTGGCAATCTGATGGACGAGTCTGGGTTTGGCGGTTGCCAGAAGAACGATACTTGTCTGACTGCATTGTGCCAAGTGTAAAGTTTGGTGGAGGGGGGATAATGGGGCGGAGTTGTTTTTCAGGAGCTGGGCTTGGCCCCTTAGTTCCAGTGAAAGGAACTTTGAATGCTTCACCATACCAAGAGATGTTGGACAATTCCATGCTCCCAACTTTGTGGGAACAGTTTGGGGATGGCCAATTCCTGTTCCAACATGACTGTGCACCAGTGCACAAAGCAAGGTCCATAAAGACATGGATGAGAGAGTTTGGTGTGGATGAACTTGACTGGCCTGCACAGAGTCCTGACCTCAACCCGATAGAACACCTTTGGGATGAATTAGAGACTGAGCCAGGCCTTCCCTTCCAACATCAGTGTGTGACCTCACAAATGCACTTCTGGAAGAATGGTCAGAAATTCCCTTAAACAAACTAAACCTTGTGGAAAGCCTTCCCAGAAGAGTTGAAGCTGTTATAGCTGCAAAGGGTGGACCGACGTCATATTAAACCCTATGGATTAAGAATGGGATGTCACTTAAATTCATATGCGAGTCAAGGCAGGTGAGCGAATACTTTTGGCAATATTGTGTATATGCTACATCTGTGTCATTTCTGTTTACCCAAAATGTATTTTTCAGTCAGACATATTATAGAATTTGTAATATAGTGTACATCATATTGATGTAAATATGAGTATATGATGAGTTAAAACAGAAACACGCTGATTTAAGTGTTTGTATTTTAGAAGAAATTTGCCACATATATTTTCTTTCTACAGTAGTGGGATTAAAGAGAACTTGAACTTTGCCTAACCTCTTTTAATTCGGCTACCTAATACTAAACGTGCGAGTGTGTTCCATTTTGATAGGTGGAGTATGTGTTCACAGACAAGACGGGTACGCTTACAGAAAATGAGATGCACTTCCGTGAGTGTTCAGTTAACGGAACCAAGTATCGGGAGGTTAATGGCAAACTGGTACCTGAGGGAATGACTGATGACGTACCAGATGGTTCCACGCCTCACCTGGTAACTCGCATATATACACATCACATTCATTTTCTTCTGGCAGTCACATATTTTACATATACATTGTTTTCACTACTGCTGTCAAACCAACACAACCCTAGCATATAGACAAATGATGTCAGCGATGACCTTTTACCTCTATTCATCTGATCAATAGTAGATAATTGGAGTATGCACAAAACATCAGCACACATACAGTATTTGCAATGTAATCTTTTTATACATATCAACATCTGACTCTGAATCACATCTCATTTATGTTTACAATGACGGTGAAGAATGAGAACTGATGGCGTTTCTTCCTCTCTCATCCCTCCCTGTTGTCACTCCCTTCAGATTGGTGATGAACTGTTATTTCTCAAGGCGGTGTCATTGTGTCACACGGTTCAGATCAGCTATGACCAGCCTGACTGCCTGGTTGGGGGAGGAGACCCATTCTCTCATGCCAATGGTTTCTCCTCCAGTCACATGGAATACTATGCCTCGTCACCGGATGAGAAAGCTTTAGTAGAGGCAGCAAAGAGGTGAGGTTACATTAGAGCCTCTTCAATAGACATTACTTCCTATGTACATTTCAAATAGTGCAGGTTAAAGGATCAGCCAAGGTGCTCGGGCTTTCCAACAACCATCACTACTAAAATTAGGGAAAGACCAATTAGCATCCTGGCTAATTATGTTTGGGCCGAAAGTCAGCATTGTCCAGTTGCTGATTAATGATTAACCTATAAATAGGATTATTTGGCTCTGATGCAGTATCCTGTCTGTGGTTGAAGTCAGTAGCTACTTTCCATCACTGCTTATTGTAAATTTTGACATTAAGATTTTTATTTTGATTGTAAATGTATGATGTAAAAAAAAGCCCTAATTAAAACAGTACAGGGCCATTATGTACACTGTTTTGTACGAGAGTTCAAAAGCAGTAGTCTTTAAATCCGGATGTATCTGCACTTCTTTGTCGGGGTGGCACAGATTGGTTTGACATATGGGGGAATTAGGGACCTTAATCTGTTGTCTCTTTATCCAGCAGTGGTAGCTAAATTCAAGAAATGAAATCTGAATCTAGACCCTAGAAATTCTGTAAAAGTACTGAAAGTTTAGGTTGAGAGAAGGAAATGAGGAGTGAGAAAAAAGACCTTTATCGTCATGTGTGTTGCAGTGCTATACGGTATTTTCACAAGAGCTTGTGTTGTCACCATATTACACGGTTGTGTGATTGTTTCAACTCAGGCAAGAAAACAAACTGTGGTAGCTATGTGTTAGGTGTGATGGCCGCTTGTGTCTGGTCTGACGACTATAGGTTTTAAAGCAGAGTTTACCAAAATACGCTGGCCATAATGAATATGCCATGTCATGAGCATTGCACTAATGTGAATCCTGGCTGCTCTCATTTCTGTGCTACCTGTTGTGACCGTGTCAGCTGCTAAAGGACATTGAATACTTATATAGGGTGGACTGCAGGCCAAGAACAAAATGGCACTTTTTCTTAATCACTTGTGCAAGTTTATGTCACAGAAATATAACCCTGTCAACAATTTAATGTCCAGGGAGTGGTGGAAAAGATGTGTGACCAGATTCTACTCTACCAGTTTGATAGGTAGCTAAAGCTGGTAAAGCAATAAACACCCTCCAATTGAAGGTTTAGAAATGTGGCTGTGTAGCACCGTTTTTAAATTATCTGATTGTGTTGTTTTACTAAACTTTCAGGATTCATGATGCATTAGGTCAGTGATCCTGTCCAGTGCAGTTTTCACACCATTAAATTAAATTATGTAGAGAAGTGAGGGGGTGCACCTATGACCCAGTGCCTCCATGCTACATTGAGATGCGGATGGTGTATCTGTGTTGATTTAAACCAAAAGGAAACACAGTTGGAACCATAATCTCAGTAATCTCTCATCAGTATAACACTTAGCTAATGTTACAGCACCTTTCAAAACCTCAACCAATGCTGTACTTTGATTTCTTAGGGAAAGTGTATTTAAAGGTAATTGTATTTCTGAAATGTGACACCAAAGGTGAGATTGCACAAAACATAGGGATTACATATATTGTTGCTGTGTTCTGGTTAGGGTTCAAAAAATGTTTTTGAATTGTTTGCTGTGATATAGTGGCTTCAGTATTCGATACAAGCAATTTTCACAGTCTTGCTTGTCCACAGCTGGTTCATACTGCATGAAAAGCTTCTCCTTCAGTTAATTAAATCCCTGCAGCCGTCTCAAGGCAGCTAGACAAGTGTGTCTACAAATCTGCAATGCCATAGCACAGTGCCATTACGCACGGCCATCCACTGACTTTACCTTCATCAAATTGCATGCAAATTACACCAGGCTGCTACTGAATAACAGATTAATACACGTCAGACAGCTCCCTTATAGCCTATGTTCCATTATGTATGCGGGATGCATCAGATTGCAGCACTTCATCATGCTCATCCTCTCGAACTTAAAAAAAAAGTTTATTTGTTTAAAAATGATGCTTTTTATTCTTGAAATGCATAACAGTGCAAACATTTTTAGATATGATGTAGCCATTTACAATGTGAAATACAATAGAATTAAAACTGAAATAGCCTAGGATTCCAAACTCCAATTTGAAATTTCATCCATTGTTTTGAAGGTCTAAATGATCCAGAAATGTAGTTGTAACTGCTGCCTTTTTTCCCTCTCAGGATTGGAGTAGCCTTCCTTGGTACTAGTGGAGATACCATGGAAATCAAAACTTTCGGCAAGTCAGAGAGGTAAACCCTGTGCCCCTCTTAAATGACAAATACCCACTAGCGTTTAAGTCTGTGTAAAAGAAATGGTCAGCACAGACAGTCTGTGAGTCCAAAGTAAGTTAACATGAGTGTCTCTCCTTGCTTTGTCAGATATAAACTCCTCCATGTATTAGAGTTTGATGCCAACCGCAGGAGAATGAGCGTCATACTGCAGACTCCCTCAGGTAAGTCCACCTTAAAGTTGCACAGTTTTGGAGAAGTGTTTTTAATCAGAGAAGAAAAATCTTTGATTGATTTTCATACCTAAACAAACTAAATAAACAAGCTGTCTTCATATTCATGACCACATAAACTGAATAAACAAACTGACCAACTGATTGACTTTGTTTATATTTTCCAAACCCTGTCACCTTTCTGGCTTCAAACAGTGTTCTCTTGACCTTATTTCCCTCTGAGAAAGAACAATGAAAGACAAATTGATTAGATGGTCAAAACAGACTAAAGGCAAATTATAAACATTAACAAAACAAGGCGTAAATGCAATAAGAATATATTAAAGTAGTTTGACAGAGTGGCAATAAATAGTTGTCTTTAATTGATTCTTTATACAAATTTACAGAAGGTATATGTTCACTTGAGTTGTCTTCTTGTTGTTTTGACTTTAAAGGAGGCTATGTGCTGTTCACCAAGGGCGCAGAATCGGCCATCTTGCCTTTCGCTACCGGTGGAGAGATAGAAAAGACGAGACTGCACGTTGATGAGTTTGCCTTGGTAAGAAATACAGTTTATATAATTGTTTTGAATGCCTGTTGTCTCATTGTGTTGTTCAGCAGCTTGTACTGTTACCGCTATATGAGACATAGATTCAATGGGTAGATATGCTGATATTCCCTTCTCTTGATCAACAGCACATCTGGTGGTCTTTTAGATTAAATGTACTTAATTTCCTGGTGAGTCTGTTGAGTATATATGATGATATCACTGTTAGACTCTTTCCCATACAATTGACAAGCAGAAAATCCCTTGAGACTCATTTAACAAGCTGAATATACCACACTTTCCACTTCATAGAATATTTTACAGGACCTTATAATGGAACGTTCAAAAATGTAACCCTGAAATGCCTCTCGATTTATATGTTCATAATTGTGTGTCTCTATGCGTTTGTCTGGCATTTCCCAGCGATGTCGTGGTTACTTTCGGCCCTGTCGCTCTCTATTCACATTAGACAGTAAATTCTTCACCACAACAGATATATGCACACACACACACACACACATATAAACACACACATTTCCTGCCCCCACATCATGTCATTGGACATCAGTACCCAGAAATCAGTGCTCTGGACTGGGTTGATTTGTGGTCGTCTGCCCCTCAGGCTGGTTTGGTGATTTAAAGCCAAGCTTTGATGATTTGTTATTCTGTTCATTTTCTATGCTTACAATCGTCTCCCTTTCCTTCTCTTTTCGGTCCCACATTTTCTTGACTTCCTCACATTTACTCCTTCTTTCTACACGCACTCATTTTATATCATTATCATTTTCTCTTCGTGTCATTTTTATTCTTATGTTCTGAATGGTTTCCCTGTTTTGTTTTGTTTTTTTTTACTTCACCCATCATCCACCCTCCTCCCCCCACTGTAGAAAGGTTTGCGGACCTTGGTGATCGCATGTCGCCACTTCAGCCCTGAGGAGTACATTGAAGTGGACAGGCATCTGAACGCCGCCCGCACCGCGCTACAGCAGAGGGAGGAGAGACTACAGGAGGCCTTCAGCTACATTGAGAGAGACCTGCAGCTGCTGGGAGCAACGGGGGTTGAGGACAAGTATGGAAACTAATGATTATATATTGGTGTTGTCCCTCCTGAAAAACAGTTCTCATTGCGTTATGCATATGTTCATATTTAATAAGTCTTTCACATCAAGAAGAAGTCTTTTCAGGTTAGCAGCACATTCCAAACAGAAAGCAGTGGCACGGTGTGGTGTTTGCTGTGTTAAGTAACCATCTTTGCTATGCTGTGATATAGTTCTGAATATACAATTTACAGTGCATTGAGTGATTCATACATAGTAAGAAATTGATTCACCGTCAGGAGTTGCTGGCTTTTGAAAAATGCAAAGGAGTGCATCGTGACTACTGGCATTAAATTAAAGCTACTGAATGGTATCGGTGATTGATTATAATCTGAAAGCCACTTCATCTGCCCAGTGTGGATGATTCCAGTATATTGTATGATGGAAAATTATTCTTAGTGCTATGTCGTAGGCAACTGCACGTGTTTCAGTTTCTTGAAGATGTTTCATGAAACGTTTGCCCAGTTGCCTACAATACAGCACTTAGAATTACCATGACCTGGATGACTGAGAATCTTCATCAACATGGAAAATTATGTAACGCACATGTTTTTATCACGTGTTGCCCCTAGCACTGCATAAAGTCCTTATAGTTAATGTTTGGATAAAACATATGTTTAATTTTCGCTTGGTTAGCTTTAACAACATTATCATGTTATGTGCTACTAGATTCAGACTTTACTTCCTCCTGTGTATTTTTAGCCACTCCAGCATCAAGGACGTATGGATGGCAATGTGAATCTGACATATGCTCAGTCCACCACTGCAGTCCAGACTGAATTCAAGAGATGGAATGGATAGTCATGAAATTTGATAGACATTCATGGTCCCCAGAGAATTAGCCTGCTAACTTTGATGATCTCTTAAGTTTTCTGTCAGCAGGTTGGCAATTTTTTGTTTTGAAATGTCTAGTCAGCTATTGGCTGATCAATGTCTAAATTAATTTGGACATTCACTGACTTTTTTCAAAACTTCCATTTGTTCAATACTTTGGTTCATGATAAAACAAATGACATTCCCATCAGTCTCAGCTGCACTTAATTTTTAGTGCTTATTAGCAAAAGCTAGAATGCTCACACATTCAACTAAGATGGGGAACATGGGAAACATCTGGTAAACATCAGCATGGAAGCATTGTCTTTGTTAGAATATTAGCATGTTGATAATAGCATTTAGTTTCAGACACTGTTGTGACTAGGCATAGTCTCACAGTTTACTAGCTTGGCTGTAAACTTGTCTTGCGAAATTTTGTGTACTCGAAAATCTAGCTTTTTGACCATGCATATGAAGATGGCAGTTACTCCAAGCTAGAGACGTACAGAATTAGATAAGCCAACTCAAGATTATTATGTTCCAGTAGCTAAGTGTTAAAGCTTTATGAGTTTAAAATAAGCCATTATAAAACAGTGAGAACAAATGGCCAAAAACAGACATATAACACAGCAGGCAGGGGAATCTCCACCAAACACACAATGTGTAGTCAGCAGAAGATAGAGACGTCACCTCACTGAGCCTCTCTGGAAATGAATGTCGATATGTGTGCGCAAGTGCTCACCATCTGCTACTCGCATAAGCCCCTCGCTTCTCTCACGGTGTTTATCTCTGTGCTGCCTCTCTCTTTTCTCTTTGCTCCTCTGTTTCTGTATCTGGAATGAATTCCTCCTCAGGCACACATGGTCACAATCAGAGGATCTCCTCCATTATGGCAGACGAAACTAAAATCTCCCTGTGTTCTGAGACTAATATGAATAGTGTAATGCTGATAGGAACAGAATATTAGATCATATTCATTGTCTATTAATCTCTATAAAAATAATAACTAGCAGAAATGGGATGAATATTCTTACAAAAAAAGATCAGTGTTGCGCAACTTCAGAGGCAGTACACCCTTCTCCTCTCATCAGACATGGATAACAAAGACGACCATAGACACCAGGAGCCTTTAGTTTCATGTGTTGTTGTTGTTGAGGCATTCAAATTACGACTAGCTAGTTGTCTACCCATAATGTATGAGCTTCAAGAAATGTGGAGTTATTGTCAAAAGTTGTATTGAATTATGGACACTGTTGTTTACCAGTAAGCCTCCAGGGCCTGACCACATTATACCACATTACGCCCACAGCATTACGACTTCAGGCTCAAATGCCAACTAGATTCATCACCTCACACAAACAAGTTTTCTTTAGGTTTATGTTAAGTTCAGACCTGCCCTAATGTAGTTATACATATGAATCATTGGAAAGTTTGAACACAGAGTACATGAGTAACATGATTACACTGTATATATTCTCTCTCCCTTGTTTGTCCCAGACTCCAAGACAAAGTCCAGGAGACCATTGAGGCTCTGCGGCTGGCAGGGATCAAAGTATGGGTGCTGACAGGGGACAAACATGAGACAGCAGTCAGCGTCAGTCTGTCCTGTGGCCACTTCCACAGAACCATGAACATCTTGGAGCTTCTGCAGCAACATTCAGATAACGAGTGTGCTGAGCAGCTCCGCATACTGGCCAGGAGGTGAACTCTTTTGTGACTTTAGACTCTAGAATAGTGTAGATTTAACTATTAGATTAAGAGTTTGGCTTTAACTGGATACCAGTTGTATTTTTTAAGGTCTTGTTCTTGCTGTCTGCTTCAGGGTAAACTGTCTGGACCCCAACTTGTTCTCATCTTTTATTTAAAAAAATATATATTCATTCATTCATAAAATAACCTGCTGCAATTTAATAAGAAGCCGCATAAAAATCTGAATAAGCTGACTTGATTGGTTAAAGGTACACTATGTAGTTTTGGGGAAGAAATTTGAATCAGTAGAGAAAGATCTTCATTGACTGATGTTTGTATTCCTAAACAAAGTAAATAAACAAACTCTCTTTGTTTTTGTGACTGAATAATCTCACCTAAAAGGAAAACAGATTTTTGTAATTGGGTCCTACAACATACTTGGCATAAACAAAACAAAACCTGTGGCTTTCAGAGTTCAAAAGTCCAGAGATTAATCTTTAAAACTCAAACTCACTATTAAAGTCCATTAGTCCTGCAACTAACTAAACTTTTTGGACAGGCTGTGGCTGAGGTTCTTTTTCTGACTCTTTCTCTCCATTTTTTCTGCAGGATAAAGGAGGATCATGTCATACAGCACGGGTTAGTCGTGGACGGAGCCAGTCTGTCCTTAGCATTGAGGGGACACGAGAAGCTCTTCATGGAAGTGTGTAAGAACTGTTCAGCTGTGCTGTGCTGTCGCATGGCCCCACTGCAGAAAGCAAAGGTACCAGGCCTCTGCCACACACACATACACACACCAAAATACATTACCCTTATGTTTAAAATTACTTCTTGTATGGTCTCAACATTATATCAACGGTGTCACATTTTCCTTGTTGACAGATGAAAGGAATATGTACATGTTTTTGAATGTTGAACAATTTTTCCCAGAAGTTGAAATTTGGATGTTATTCTATTAGAAATATAAAGCGCATACTATATAATTGTGTTTTCACATGGTATGTTCATGTGATGGATCTTCAGAAAATGTACCTAAACCCCCCAATGTTTACATCACTTTGTTATTTCCAGGTGGTTCGCCTTTTAAAAACATCTCCAGAGAAACCCATCACACTAGCTATTGGGGATGGAGCCAATGATGTCAGTATGATACAGGAAGCTCATGTGGGCATAGGTAAACACTCACCACATGTACAAAATAAGTCTTAGTCGATCATTGTATTATGCAGTGTGTCCTTCAATGTGCGTGTGTGTGTCTCCAGGTATCATGGGGAAGGAGGGTCGTCAGGCCGTGAGAAACAGTGACTATGCAATTGCCAGGTTTAAGTTCCTGGCCAAACTTCTGCTGGTCCACGGTCACTTCTACTACATTCGAATAGCTACACTTGTACAGTACTTTTTCTACAAGGTAAGACTTGGATATGATCACAAAGCTTTTATGAATTGCTATAAAAATCAAATGTACTCAATCACCATAATATCGGAAGTTAAATGTATTCCTTGAGCAGAATAAGTTTAGCATTATAACAGGTTTTAAATGAGCGCATTCAAGTATGGAAGAAATTCTAAATTATGGGAATCAGACTTTACATCAGCTGTTGACAAGGCTGTATCCCACCATGCCTCCTACCACTGCAATGTTTTTTAATGTTTCTTTCCTTCACTCTGTCTTTTCTAGAATGTGTGTTTTATCACACCCCAGTTTTTATACCAGTTCTTCTGTCTGTTTTCACAACAAGTAAGTATCTTTATCGCTCCATCTCTCTGCTCTCTCAAAAGTCATTGTGGATATGTTTGTTGTTTTAATGTTGCACAGCAGTGACTTAATTTCCTTAACTCGTTTTGGAATGAAGCTGTTTGATATCAAGTGTGACTTTGATATCAATTATCAGTTTCAAAAGGCTCGACAAGTAAAACTTTGATCTTCACTAATGAGTTTTTTTACTTAATGCTTGGAGTCATTAAAAGTTTAAACAGCGGATCTTACATTTTGCATTTAAACTCTGAATATTTATGCATCATCGCTTTAGAACTTGTGTTTAATTATTAATCAAACTATTATCAGATTTAAATGTCTTACTCAAGCTGTAGTCTGTTATTCCGGCTATTGCTTTTGACCTAGAAATTAACCAGACCTACAAATAATTTGTAAGATATTAGACTGTGTACATTGTAGAGATACAGAAGGAGGCTTTGTTACATTTTAAGCTGTAATATGTCTATAATATGTCTCAAATCCGTCATCAGTTTACTTCTTGAAAGATGAGTAGAATTTAAGCTAATAGGTTGCTGTTAAGTGAAATGGTGTCTCTGTCCATCCCAGACTCTGTATGACAGTGTTTATCTGACACTGTACAACATCTGCTTCACCTCGCTTCCCATCCTGGTGTACAGTCTGTTTGAGCAGCTGGTCCATCCACACGTACTGCAGAATAAACCTGGCCTGTACAGGTGAGTTAACATGTAATCTGTCAGTGCACACTGTTAACTGTTTGTGGGAAGCTGCTTTGGTAAGTTTTCATGTTTTTACAAAATCTGAATGTCTGCCATAATTTCAATTGCCAAAAATTAGAAAAGTCACTTCATTTTATGTCAGGATATATTAAACATCATCTTGGACAATTTTGAACTGCTGCCGTTTTAGCAAAGACAGCTAGTATGAATTTAATGTTACCAGGGTTGCTATGGGTCCTTGAAATCCATGAAATTTGTGAATTTTAGGCAAAATATTAAATGTCTTGAACGTTTTTGAGAACAGGCATAAATAGATATGGGTCATTGAAAGTGCTTGAGTTTTAGTGCTTTATTCACAATGTTGTTTCTGATTGTTGAGATATTTAATTGTTGTCTGTGAGTTTTATTTAAAGTCTAAATTCTCATTCTAACAATCCAAGGGCTCTTACAGTAATTTACCATGAACCAAACTATGCTGTTTTGGGCCCATTTTTACCTAAAACAAATGTTTGTATCCAACAGGGACATCAGCAAGAATTCTCTGCTGTCTTTCCGGACGTTCCTGTACTGGACCCTCTTGGGCTTCTGTCACGCCTTCATCTTCTTTTTCGGATCCTACATACTGATGGGAGAAGACACCACACTTATGGGCAATGGACAGGTGTGTCTTATGACTCTCTCTCTGTGTGGGTGTGGGTGTGTGGATGTGGGTGTGTGGATGTGATGTATGTTTGTACTCTAACCCGCTGAGCAGACAGTCCAAGCCATTTTCATAAAATGTTGCTTTAAGTAATGAATGAATGTGTAGGTGTGCGTTTGCGTGCGTGTGTATATGTGTTAGGATGAGTTGTTGTTATCGACGGGGCTGGTTGCTTGATGGTCTTTTAGTCACCACCTTACTAAATTTTGCTCTTTTCTTACCTGTCTCTTCCTCATTCTGTCATTTTGTTTAATAGCTTCTTTAACACGGTCTGTCTGTCTCTGTTACTGTACCAGCATGCATGTCTTTCACTTGAGTATGTTGTAGTAACTGCACCTTTTCTTAACATATCTTCTATGTATCTGGTTCTTTACCAAATCTGTTTCCAGCTTCATATCTTTGCCTGGCATTCTCTCTGTTTAAAGTTTGGTATTTCAGAAAGCACTCACTCCTTTCGCTCGCTTGTCTTTTCTTCTCTCTTTTGTTGATTACTCTCTTTTCCTTCTGCCTTCACGCTGTGCATGTCTTCAGATCTTGCGAGCTAACAGGCAGCTGGTAAGAGTCTGCTCTACAGTTAAACGCATGTCTTCTTGGGGGGTTAATGAGAGGAATATGAGGATTATTATAAGATTATAAGGATAACGTATGCTGAGCTCTAAAGTATATTTGCATGTCGCCTACTTTTGAATGCAAAACACAGATTTTGTTTGACACTGAAATAAGATAAATGAAAGCAATCATAAAACATGCAGTGGTTCATTGAACCCTGATGATTCTGTTAAATTGTAATTAATTTTGATTCCTCTATTTCTCAATTTTCCCATGAAGTTAATTGAGTATTCTTTACTCAATTCCATTCTCTTGCCTGAATGCAGTATTTGTAAACTCCAATTTCAATCTGTTTTCTGTTTTCCGAAAATGTAAATCCCCACACGATTTAACATTACTTAAAAATACACACAAGTGTAAAATCTGCACTCATCTTGTGCAGCTAACTAGTTAGAAATCTTAGAAAAGAGTCAGTTTGTACGTTGGGCTATGACAAGCGTGGACTAGGCTTGCCACAGTCCTTGCTTTTACTGGGGTTATATGGTGCTTGTGGTCGTTGTGTTTTGTTTTTATTAAATCAGTATTTAGTCGGACGACGGATATTCAATTACAAAATGAAAGTGTAGGAGTTGAATTTCACTTACCACTTGAATAGAGTCAGGAGAGTTGACCGACAAGATGATGGTGGAGGATTCGCTGTCAGTGTCCATTTTATTATTCGCCAATATTTCATTTTAAATCAATTGCAAACAGGGAACCTGATCATGCTAGTGAGGGAAAAGGAGTTGGTTACCTCACTGAGAAGTTGGAGGCTGTTCCTGACTAAGGCTGCTCTTTGTTCCATTACTCCCACAGATGGTATAAAACTGCTACCTAGGAGCTATTTGTGAAGTCATTTTACTCAAAATATTTTATTGTATATTTTTTTGTAATATAAATAAACAAGAACTTAAATAATAATCCTCATAAAGTTATAATTTATGTCTGCTCCTCTGAATGCATCTGTGGATACCTCTTAGTCGTCTCACTGTCGGTTTTCAGTGTTTAAACTCCAGCAGGGCCCCTGAATTGGCTGGAAACAAAAGATTGCCCCCCACAGCTCTCAACCTATAAGTGAAGTCATTCTCATAGCGAGCGGTGGTGAAGCTACTGACAGTACACAGTCGGAGGGCAAGGTCTCATTTTCTGCACCGTAATACCACTCAACTTGTTAACCGAGGTCAATGCCTTGTAGAAGTTTTGTCTCCATTCAACAACTTAACCACAGTGCTGCTCACCTTGTCCCACCTGTCCAGACTCCATCTTTTATCCAGATTAATGGTGTGACTTCACCAGTTTATAATATTTTACGGTCCTAGCAACATTATCTGTAAATATCAAATACAGTTACTGTGTCTGGTGTTTTATATCCATTATTCATTGCATGAAATGCCAACAAAATGTCATAGATTTATGCTTGAATAATTTGCAGCCTTGTAATAGTGCTGAGTCAAAGAGGGATAACTTTATTTATTAGTCCAGTCTTGACAAGAGGAAGAAGAAATTGCAGAGGAGTAAAGTTGCATATAAACAGGTCGGCCACATAATGATCTTGCCATATTCTTTTATTGCTTGTCCATGCATGTAAAGATTTACAGGTATATGTCTGTTTTCTAGATGTTTGGAAATTGGACATTTGGAACGCTGGTCTTTACTGTCATGGTCATCACAGTCACATTAAAGGTAAACTACACCCAATTTTATTCTCCCACAACAACAACTTTACTTTTGCAGTATACAGTATGACACAATTATTACTGAATTGAAAATGTGCTCTTTGTGTTTGATCAAACACTTTATTACAATTTTCAAATAACGCTGAGTTGGCAAAATTCAGTATTTTTTGTGAGCATTAACACAGTAGAAGTCTAACCCTAACAATAACATACTATGTTATATTCTGATGTCAATATGAATGATAATTTTTCTCATATATTGGCAGTGTAATACTAGGTTTGGGTAGCAAGTAGCTTTATGCAGCTTTAAGATGATGGTTACTGTGTGTCTCAGAGCTGTGTAGCACGTTTCTGTCCACAGGGACACACTTGTATTGCCACAGCCCCGATATGAAATACAGTTTGTTGTGAAGTATTAGGATGATGTCAGTGTCCATTAACAGGAGAAGATAATTTGGCACAGTTTGGGGTTGTGGCTTTTTTTTGTACAGCACAGAGGCAGATAGCTGTAGTTTGATGCACTACATGCCCCTGTCTCAGTGTTTTACACCTAGCTTTATATCCTGTGTGTGTGTGTATGTGTATGTGTGTGTGTGTGTAATGATAGCTTGCTTTAGAGACTCATTTCTGGACGTGGATGAACCATTTTGTGACGTGGGGTTCGATTGCCTTCTACTTCATTTTCTCTCTCTTCTATGGAGGCATCATCTGGTAAGATGAGTTTTTTACAAAGTACATGTTTGTCCCAGTTTCTGTACAGGAGCCTTCTTTCACACTGAAAGAAAACGCTTTGCTGTGGTCTTAGACGCTCCCTCTGCTCTAGTGTCGAGGCCTAACATGACACCTACAATATTCTACATTGGAGAAACATACTTACTCACATACTCACGCAGCAGGTTTAAAGAGAGAATGAATTGCAGTGGCTAAACACTCTTGCAAAAGTAAAACAAAGTGAAACTTAAACTGTTAAATCATCACACTTATATTTACTCACATTTCATCACATATTATATTTATATTTTCATTGTACTATTGAAAAACAATTTAGTTAATTAACGATGGACAGTTTAATATAGAGAATGTAATCGGACCTCGTCGAACCCCCAAGTTTTTATGAGCTCTTTTGTCTGCATGTTGCATATGACTTAAAATGCCTAGAAAATATAGTAGATGACACACAATTTATTTTATTTTTTTGCATTTAAGGATTAATGGAGCAAAATACTGTTTCTGTCATATTCTGCATATTATACTGTATGTATTACATTTCAAACATGAGATTCTATATTGAAGTGATTGATTGAATGATTTATATCATTAATATTTTCCCCAAAATTTGGGAAAAGGGAACAGCCTGATTTACACCAGATTTTAACAGTCCTCTCACTTGGCAGACAAATCACTGAGTCTTTGTGAGAATCAGCTTTGATTATCTGGGGGTGTGTTGGATTGATCAGATCAATTGTTACCCAGTCCCGTTCAGTCACAGACTGGTAGGAACCACCCTAATTATATTGGACCTTAATTGATATTTGTGGTCTAACATCTGCACAGATTATTAAATGTGGTTCCATGTTCCAAGGAATAATCAAGTAATTCAAAGAGCATGACTCCATCTGGAAGTTAGACCTGAATTTACAGTGAAGATGGCTGAGCCTGGCAGGCACCTATTTGGTTCAGTTGTGTCCCAGCACAAGGTTATTTATCTCAGTCAGTTTTCTGATATTTATTCAGATATAATGTTACTGTAATTTTTAGACAAACCAACTTGTTGATGCATTCCGTCACTGATAAAAAGCATAAGAATTGTATTATTTCCCTTTTCTTATGCACTATGTAACCATTGTGTCCATTCCACTTCCTCCAGGCCATTCCTCCACACCCAGGATATGTACTTTGTATTCGTGCAGCTGCTGTCCAGCGGATCGGCCTGGTTTGCCATCATCATTATCGTTATAACTTGCCTCTTTCCTGATGTGGTAAAGAAGGTCTTCTATAGACACCTGCAGCCCACCAGCACACAGAAGAGTCAGGTAACATGGGAGGAAGGGAGAGAAGATCTCTACAGGTTTTTTGATGGGAATGTTGGTACAGAAGTCAAGCCATTTGTCTAACGTGGATTAAACTTTCTTTTTGTATTGAGTACAGGATCTATTTCAAATTGTCTTTTTACGTCTCAGAGGTTCCCCAGGGCTTCAACTGCACCCTGCTGGCCTGACTTCAAATCACAGTGTATAGTCGCTCTTGGTCACTGCGGTTTTTCACGGCTGTTTGTGATTGTGTTTTTATCAGATCTACATGGATTTAGAAAAGAGCAGAGGAGCACAATTGCTTGTTGAGTGAATGTTTGGCTATGAGTAGCCATCTACTCCTCACAGGAGACTTGCCATATCAAGATGTTTTATGGTACCTCCACCTCCTGTCTGAACCCACCATTAGATTTATTACTTAATCCTACCTGTATCACAAAACGGAAATGATATTTTCTGAAATGTGACAAGAGCCTGGAGGGAGAAAACAAACTAGAATGTCACGATAACTCAAATTCTAGACAGAGAGAGAAAATGTTCTGTGTGCCACGTTGTTTAAATAGTTCATTATTTTCTCGGCCTATGTGGTCCTGAGTTACCCACTTCTTTACAAGGACAACATGTTGTTCAGTTGCACTTACACACACCGCATGACCTCTTTTGATCCCACACACATACACAAATACACTGTGTGCACGGTCACCTCTCAGCAGTCTTCGGCTGTTACTGTATTGATTCATCCAGCTGGAGACTGTTTATGTTTATACGTTACTCCTTTCAAAACTCTTCTCTTGTTTTTACAGAACAAAGGAACTGCTTTCTCCAATCCTATGTGGTGTTCGTTTTCTTTCTGCTCTAACCTTTGTCCTGTTTTGTCTTTGTCAGTATGTGTGTGTTGTTCTGAAAGTGGGTCCAGTATGAACTATGTGTTTAAATGAGTGTTTGTATGAAAGCTTGATATCTAACCTCTGTGTGTGTTCTTCCTCCTATCCTCTCTGTGTTCTTCTGGTGTAGATGTATTCCAACCGTGTGGCAATAGGTGATGACTTCATTGCTCTGCAGCCTCTGTCCAGAGCCAAGAGCCAGCTGGGCAAGATTAGGTAGAGGAGATGATACCGGTTCAGCCCTGGGCTCAAAATACATTTCAAATCAGTTCAAATAAAATAAGTATCCCAGGAGTGCTTTTTTCAAAAGCAATATTTCTACAGTTTTTTGGGATGCATCTGTTTATTTGTGAATAGTCAGCCATCTATACTGGTGGTTTCTCTTTCCCTGCATTAATGCTGCTCCTTCTAAATGTAATTTTAATTCCATGGGTTTAGGAAATAGCAAATACTTTCATATTTTTACGAACCACCACAGATCCTGATTTTCTTTCTCCTGTATAATTTCTCACCTTTTTCTCAGGATACAGATATTACATTCCAACATTTTGCAAAAGTCTTGCATTACTTTAAAATCAGTCACTCACTGAAGCTACATGAGGTTAAAATGGATGATATTCAGTCTTGTTTCTTTCATTGCATGTTCACATTTATAGATGGAAACACTCCCTGACACTGACTGATTGACTGCTTGCTTATGTGCACTTACTTGTAGATAACAGATGCAGAAGTTATGATGCTCGGATAAAATCTAGTTTGAACAGCCTCTAAAAAACAGAAATATTGCTTCATGAAACAAGTGCTCCTGTTTATGATCATACATATAATACTGAGATGTTCGTTCTCCCAGGTCTGGACATTATTTAGTCCTGCTGAGGCCTGGTCCTAACACTGGCAGTACACTGAGAGCAGAGATGTGTGCTGTTATTGTTGGAGCAGTTTCTCTTGTGTCGTGTCTGTGACTGCATGCCCTGGACAAGCCAATCAGCATTCTCTGTGATTGGGAAAGGGGAAATTTAGACACATTTTCAAGCAAAATAATATGATATCGACCATATCAGTCGCTGCATGTGTTGCAGTTTAGCAAGAGGCTGACGTATGTACAGAATGTGTTCTGAGACCTCCACCCCTCCTGCCTGTTACAGCATGGTACTGTCACTACTTTCCCCACTGCATGAACTTACAGTTGAGCGAATGAATGAATGAATGTGAAGACACCTGGGTATCCTCAATTAATTCATTTGTGTTCTTCCTCAGCACATAATCTCATAGCAACATTATCATATAGGGAGGCTATCTACGGTCCTAAGTCATTATTTATGAGACACTGTTCTGACTGTGTAGACCTGAATCATAGCACCTGGTTAGATCCGCCTCCTGAGATCAGCTAGTGGTCCTACAACCACAGCCTGGCATGCCACGCTCATGTTAAAATGACACATCACACAGTTGCATGGTGCAGCCCATCAAACCACCCCTTCTCCTTTTAGCATGGTCCATCCTCTTGACATATGTCCAGCCAAACTCCCTCACACTGGAATCACAACTTGAGACAACCTCCTCACCTCAGAGTTGTACACCTGCATGGTTTTAGCAGACCCGCAGAACAAGACCAACACTACAGCTGCATGACAGACTCTTGGACTGGTTTGGGCTGCCTTGTACAGCAGCATGATGCTGTCCGGTCAGATGCATGACAGACTGTTACCCTCACAGCTTCATTTTGACTGATGACTTGAAGATCTTGTGCTGTCATAGCAGATATCACTTTTAATGGCCTGCAAGGGAAATCCTAACAATAGTGTGAGCTCTCTAGAAAGACCAAAAGCCAAAAATAATTATTTATCTTGGGTAGCTCTGTCTGGACTAGTGAACAGAAGAAATGTTAAAGTTCCCATGAAATGGCTATCGGAGTGCTAATTGTTCCCACATAATTAAGTCTTTCTTGTAAAAAAGGCAGTTAAATAGGATCTTGTCACTGATTGATTAGTGTTTACAATAGCCAATTGCACTAATAGGTCTGCTATCTGCACAACAAACCAAGCTAATTAGCCAATGGCATATACAGTTACCAGCAGTTAGAGGTAACTTTAGAACAAGTTAAAACTTGTCTAATCTGTCCTCTAGTAAACTCCATAAATCATCGAAGACAAAAACAGGTAAATTTAATCTATAAAATTAGATCCAGTTTGACTCAAAAGAAGTTATAAAGTGGTGTTTTTGTACAGTAATCTGTGAGGCCCATCTCCCAGAAACATTCACACACAGGCTGAATCATTAAAATTCTGGAAAGCACTTCATTGGCGCAAAATTAGTACACAACCCTGAGTTTAGAATAAGTGGTCAAAATTATATAGAATTTTCCCAAAAATTACAAACTGTAAAATACCATTAAGACTACCAACAAAACAATCAGTAAGATATATATGATATGTGATAAAAATAAATGCCTTAAATGAAACTGAAATCACTTAAACATGTAGTTTGATATCATGGGAACCTAACAGTTTTAATTTTGCTTCAGTGTAACTGTCCAAGGTCATGTGAATGAACATTGTAAAATGTATCAGGTTAATATTACTTCATCTGCATTTTGTGTATGGTTAAGAGGTACAATGATTAGTCAACTAATAACTTAGTAGAGTTGCAAAGCAAGTATAATGATAATAATTTAATTCAAATATGATCAGATTTCCAAATCCTGATTTGATGCTTTACTTTATCATATAAAAAGTAAACAAGTATCTTTTGGTTTTGGACTGATAATCACATTGGGCTCAGGGATATAATAATAAGCAATTAGGCAGATTAATTGGTAATGAAAAAAAAATTGTGGTTGCGGCCCTAGATTGTTGGTGTCTTTTCAAGACTAATTTATGCATGCATATCTTCATTGTTTAAGGAAACAGCATCTTAATTCTCATGATGTAGCACTTTCTAGTAAATTCTAAAAATAACAGCCTATATTTTACGTTCATACTTATTTACATTATGCTTAGCTGCCAGTATCTACATGTTGCTAAAACTAATGAAATCTAATACAGCAGTCCCCCAGCAAATCCAACATTCACAAAGATTTCTGAAAGATGTTGACTGAACATAAAGGTTTTTTTGGAGGCTGAGGTTTGTGGTGATCTTGAACGGTGCTACATTACACTTTGAGGTGTTTTGAGTATACTGTCGCCCAACAACTCAAAAACAACATACATAGGTATGATTAAGAGCACTAGTTCTAGCTTAGTGTTTCCAAAAAAAAGTGGCAACTGAGCGTACATTCCAAGTCACTGACATTATAACAATATAAGCAATGCCGGTATCATCCCACAAACTCAATGAGCAGAAACAAACTGTAGACTGACTGATCATAAGAGCTCTGTGCATAACGGCAAGGGAGGGCACAAAGCACATTATGCAAAACGGATCCAATTTCCTCAGCTTGAGTAATTTGTTTGTTGAATCGGTAGAACTACACCAGATGCTCTTACTCACTTTCAAAATCAAAGCATATGTTCATGTGCAGTTTATTCAGTTGCGCTGAAAGATTTCCAGTATTTCTCTGAGTCTTTTTTTTCCTAATTAGATTAAAGGGAAGTAATCACAAAAGTACCCAGGGGGTTCTCCAGGGCTTTCCGTTGTTTGCCTACTCTGTAGCTCTGATAGATTCAGCAGCAGGTTAATTGGGTTGGATACTAATAGATTTGCGCTTATCTGCTTTAGAAGGATCATTTCCCTCAAGACATCTTTCTTGTGCCTGCAGCTTCTTTTTGCTAATTTCTTGTTCAGTTTTACAGCTCTTTCTTCAGCTTACCGGTCTTCTCACCAGTGTGTTGAATTGTCTTTGCTTTTGTGAGAAATCAAAGCCATTCTGCAGTGACCTCATCACTCCAATCAACTTTTCTGAAGAACCTCTTCTCAAGCAGTGAAATATGATTGGCTCCCAGTCCCAATTAAAATGAGGTTCAGATCTGTTGCAGGGGAATTAGACCCAGGTTGGTGTCTTGTTTGAAAAAGCACGAGGCAGCAGTAGAAGTTTGTTGGTGAGGTCACTTGTGAAGGGGTTCTAAAAAGAGACCAGCATTTATTTGGTCTATCTGTACTGTATGTAGACGTGTATTAGAGCACACTGTAGGGTGAGAAATATATTTTACTGCCCACCTACAGTGCAGCCCTGACTGACTTGCTGACTGACTGACCGCTTGCTTACTAACTGACTAATGATTCTGCTGGTTGGTAAATAAGCAGCGCTGGAAAAAAAATATCAATTGTAACTGCAGTCTTAGTCTTGTATTGAGTCTATGGATTTACAAAAAACAAATATTAAATATTCCAATGCTATGAGATGATTTCAGAACCCACACAAAGAAATATCACCTCAAAAATTATATTTTATTGTAATCATATATTATTTTGATGCTATCCTTGTGATCAACCAATTATTGTCCTGGTGTGGCTGATTGAGCAATTTTTCCAATTATCAGAATCTGGCTAGTTTTTTTTTTTGGTCAGATTGCAGATTGAATTCATTCAGTTTGCCTGACATCAAACAATAATAAAGTATTAATAATATCTGAAAAGTAACTAATGCAGTGGAGTAAATGCAATTTTGATGAATGAAAAGTACCTTAAAATTGTATTTACATGTAAGTACAGTACAGAATTGTATTTAATTACATTCCAGCATTGGTTTGATACTTTGACACAAAAATTCTTATTTTTACTGCAAACATATATCAGTTCCAAATATTGCTCATTGGTCTCCTTGATTTCTAATAATCTGTGTCAGTCCACCCTGTCTAATGCCTTTCAGAAAATTCCCCAAATGGTGAAAGGAAAAGTGAAGCTGAGTCATCTCATTTTGTATTTTGAAGAATTTAGAGACTTGATGACAAAATGACTCCAGCAGATATTTTTTTGCAGTGCAATTGGTTAGTGAACAGGCTGGCTTTACTGGCTATGTTGCTACTGTATGTCGATGTCTGACCTACCAGCCACTACCTACCACCTGTTTGACTGGCCAGTGGTTTCACTGTAAGCATCTTGTGTCCTCCAGATGGAAGAGGGTGAGGGTTCAGTCGGGCCAGAATATGACCCTGTTAAAGCCCAGCGGAGCCCAGGGGAGGACAATTGGCACCTGCTAGCTGCTTATCCTCCCCCTGCTGCCCCCCGGCCCAGACCCCTGCTCCCCTAGGTAGTACCATACTTCACTCCCATTGTCCCCTTCGTACTGTCACTGTCCGAGCATTATGGACCAAACAACCCTGCACTCCCTAACATCTGCAGTAAACCACCTTATATTTGGTTTGGAATACCTGCACCTTTGGTCATTCACCCATGACTGAATGCCACAGCTGCACTGCCCTTTTATTTCATATGTAAAAGAGCTATTCCTGTACGTCTCTTTGTTGGCCTCGCTCTTATATGAATGACCTCGTCCCCTCCCAAACTCCATCCATCCCATCCCTTCCACAAAAAAATTCATCCTCCCCTCCATGGATATGAGTGGCCCTCTCCTCCTTTACCAACCATGATTGTCCCCATCCCCTCCTATTCCTGTCTCAATTCACTGTTATTGATCAGATCTGGGTTTTGTTTTTTAGAGCGAGAGAATGCTGTTGGCATGCTGACTTCACTGTCTTTGCTATGTTTTTGTTCAACCATCTAACCCCACCATACTCAAAACTAGTACCTCATTTTGAAGCCTGTATAATATGTCATTGCCTGCTTTTGAGTATTTATCATCTTATCTAATCTATTTTGTGATTTTTAAGTTCCTTTATCTTTTGTTGTCTAATTTAAGACTAAGTTTTGTTTCTCCACATATAGAGCAGGCTTTCTGACTATAAAGCAACATCATTGCATCTTCTTATGTAGTCGCTTAAAAAAACAAAACATCTTCCCTAAGACCCTCTGCTGTTTTAGTTGTGTAACCCTCATGAAAAGAACACCAAACATGAACTTCAGCTGAACTCTAATATAGTAAATCAGTCAGGGGATGATGTCACATTTTATGACAAAACCTTCAATTCAGGCAGCGTATTCTCGGACAACCACAGTTTACAAGAGAACTATTAATCATAAAGTTTGACCAGGTTATATTCCGGGCATCATATTGCTGCTGCTTCTCCAGAACTAAACAAAAATATGTGCATCACACAGTTCCTCTGGAACAGTGCAAAAGGTGAAATAGCCACTTCTGTTGAAGTGGAGAATACGTTTTATTGTAACTTGGCTGTTACTAAAAGCTGCAACATCTCAAATCTGCTGTCTTTTGCTTGTGATTTACACACTATGTGATGACTGACTGCTGCTTCACAGATTGATACGAGTTATTACTGGTAGATTAATACGGGCATGTCAGTCATCTTAGAGTTAATGAAAAGCTGACAGTTTTTATCACCCATATGGTCATACCACAATAGGTGCGGCAAGGACACCTCACCAACAGATAAACACTAGTTGAGGACACAAACCATCTACAGCTGTGGCTTGGCTGCCGTCACTGCTTTAACCGCAGTTTGGAATAATAACATTCTCCAACCTCAACTTTTCTCTGCTACAGAGAGGGTGACGATAGCCACAGTAACACGAACAACCCCTTTTCAAAAGGAAAAAGCAGTACTGTCTGATAGAGGAAGAGCAAAACCCTGCATTTATTATCCAGGGACACCTGACACTACCGGAATAAATCATATTCAGTTTGTCCCATCTGTGTTTTGCTGTTGCCAGCCAAGAAGCAGAAGTTTGGTTTTATGCCAACAGTGTATTCAGTTTCTGCTGCAGAGAAATGAAAAACAGCAAAATCTCAATCCAAAGCACTGTGGGATACATGGGTCACCCTTTCAGCTACATACTATATTATTTGGGCTATTTTGGACTACATCACAGGAGCCATCATCAACAAGAGTAAAATATGTTGGTGTTTACTTGACTACAAAAACTTTACATAGTCAAAAAGCTGCCATACCCCAAAGCTAGATTTGTAATCTCAAGAGACATTACACAGTTAATGCCTGTAATCAAGTATTATTATTATTTTTTTAATGAAAGCATATTTATGGAAGAATCAGGTGGGTCACTGAAGTGGGCCCATACAGTAGAAAAGGGGTGCTCAGGAGGCAAACTACATGAGTGTAACCTCACACCTTCTCTCTGTTTGCTCTTGGTCTCTCTGCTCCTCACTTTCCCATCACACACTGTCGCTGTCTCTCAGGTGCTGACTCAGGTTAACAGAACCACCTGACCCTGCAGGTTTCTAGGCAGCAGCTTTGTTCAGTTTTATCAACCAATGCATCACTGGCCCATTGAAACGTTTGTTTGGTCATAAAATGTATTTTCAGTCTTAATAATTAGGCAGTGAGAGATTTCTTTTACTAAAAATGTACTTTTACATTCAATACGGACAATATGTTTTACCTAACTTTTCACATTTATAAAAGGAAAAAGATCTAAATCTGTTGTTTTTTGTCACGCACATTCATGTTATAGCTAACTCGTTAGAATGGATCATTAGAAAACAGTTAAAAGTTGTTATTTGAAAAAGATTAATTGGTTTCAGGTTTAACATCTTTGGAAACGTTCAGTCAAACCGTAACTTTTTGAGCTTTTTTTCATCTGTTTTTAAAAAAATAATAATAATTGTTGTGATGATTTGATTGTTTTTGATGATTTGTGTATTATTTGCAACATTTCAGCCCTTTTGTGTAGCATGTGTCAAATGTTTTTCCCTGTACATCATTGTTCCTTTGACAGCGTGTAATATGTCATCCCAGTGGTCTGTTATCCTGTCGATATCTGACAGTAAATCTGTTTTGTGTTGGTTTTAATTTCTTCTCTTTTCTCCTCTTTCTCCACTCACTTTCTATTTCCTTCTTTTTCTTTCTTCGTCTCTTCTCCCTACTTCTCTGTGATTTCTCTTACCCTGTCAATACCACTCTCCAACATTTCATTTCACTCTTTCCTTCACTTCACTCCTGCTCTACCCTCCCTCTAGTCTCTATCAGCCCCCCAGGCGCAGGCCCTCAGCTGTGTGGAGTCCCTGTGCTGCTACCAACATGGGCAGAGCGGCTGTTCCCGCCTGGCCCGCCTCCTGGAGCAAATAACCGGGCAGTGCCAGGCCAGCACCAACCATTGCCACTCATCCAGCCGCAGCAACAGGTGGGGAGGACGACAACGGCAAGAAACAATGTTTATGAAACCTGATGAATCCTCAGCCCCTTTTGGTTTCAAAAATGTTGGGCTGCAGTCCTGACTGTTTTAGGCCTTAACATGACTATAACCCTAATGTAAGTCCATCTTGTTCTGATCCGTCGTTGGGCACACAGTTGTAGGGGAGCAAGGTCTCGAACGGTCAAAGAAACTAGTTTCAGTGTGCGGTTTAACTTTGGGACAACAGCTGAACGAGGAGATCTGCACTCATCGACTGCACTGTTGAGTTTATTCCCGTGTAGAGTGTATGTTGGAAGAGTGTGAACATAATGATTAACCAGGCAGCAAGGTGATCTTAATCGTACAGCCACTATCAGAAATATATCAGTACACCTTGTAACCAAAATCACAGAGACCAATGACTGAAGATTGTGATGGCCATGCCCTCTAGATACTGTAGCATGCAGATAGATTAGTCAGGCAAAATATTGGATTACATCATTTTTATTAATGGGCATTAAATGGCAGTTCACTTCTTGTAGGGCTATTTATCATCTAGATTTTTTTTAATGTGAGTTGCTGAGTTTTACAGAGATGTCTACTTTCTCTCGAATGAAATGGAACAAGATGGCACTTGGCTTATTGTGTATGAAGTGCAAAACAAATATTTTTTTTAAAGTCAATGTCTCTTTTTAAAATTCATGACCTGGTTACTCGATATAATCCAGACCTTGCGTGAGCAGTTTCATGTAGGAACATTTTTTAATCTACTTTATCATTGTGCAAATGGAAACATGCATCTTCTCATGGATGAGAGGCTTGCTAACTGAGCTAGCTAAGGTTGGACGCGATTATTGTTTACATCACGCCCTGTCATGAGCACAAACGAGTAGATGCTTTCTTCCTTCTGCATGGTGATACGGTGATTAGTCGTTGTAGTTCAGCAGAAACAAAATAGTTCCTCCATAAAACTGCTCACAGAAAGGTCTTTTGGTGCTTTAAGCTTCACAAGCCGAGTTGCAATATATTCGAGAGAAGACCTACGGTCGATATTTCCAAAGCTTTGCAACTCATACCGAAACACTCTAGCTAATGAATAACACTACAGACAGATAAGGGGAAAGGAAAAATATGTATTTTTTTATTTTTGGCGTGAACTGTCTCTTCAAGGCCCTTACAATGAAAGCCCGTTGCTATATACAGGCACCTAACAGGTCTCAATATTACTCTATGTGACCTGTCTTATCTAGCTCCTACATTACAGGGTTCTGTCCATTAGCCCATGTGTCTATGTCCTAATCATCTATGCTGCGATCTGTTATTCTGTCTGTCCTGTCTGTCTCCCCTGTTTCTGTTCAATACTCCCTTAAAATCCAAGGTTGGTGTCGTAGAAGGAGTAAGCCTGATTCGCCAGTTTTCAAGGAAAATTGCCTAATCTGTAATGCACTTTAACAGATGTCTATATGTCAGTTATTAAGTTGACTTACTAGCTTTAGGTTGACTCCTATATTGTACAGGAGGTCTTCTTGTTCATTAGAGGGCTTCTCCACTTGAGTTGAGGCAAGACAATGGTAAGCTGGTATATGAACCAAACACCAGATTTGCACATCTCTGGCACTAAGCTATGATTGGAGAGATGTGAAAGTGCTTCATAAGGGACTTAACTTTCAAGCTGCACTTGATTTTGCATTTTGGTGGCACTAAGTGAAAGAGAGAGGTGTAAATAATGAAACACGATGTCACAAAGTGAGCTCTCAGTAAGTGCAGATAAAAAGTCCTCTCTGCTGCATCTCCACTTTGTGATGAAGGATGATGTAACATCTACAACTTGGATTTTTCTTTCTTGCAAAATTTTGCCAAGTGCAGCTTTAGAGATGAGGAAGCTGAGTTGACAGTTTGCTGGGCTGCCCATTCTGCAGTTTCAGTGTTATTGTGTCTTTTTGTCCTGAATGCCAGTGACTCCGAGGGGTCATTGATTAATTGACCTGATCAGCCCTTTCTGCTGAGCAATCAATACTCTCCAAAACATCATGGGACTTTTTGTATTGATTACATCAGTAATGAAGATGTAGCATTCTTGTTGTTTGTGTGTGAGTATTTTCGGGTGGCGTGGGCACGCATGTTTGTTCATTCATGACTGTGTGTGCGTTTGTGAAGGTAATGACTGCATGCAGGTCAAAATAAGGGATGCACTGTTGATCCCAACCCTCCCATCAGCCCCTCTGGACAGCAACCTGCAGACTCTCTGTGGTGGAGTCGAGGACCGTGACGTCCGAGTCAGTCAGGCCTGGAGGGCATAGCCGTCTTGCGAGTAGTCTTATATTGGAGACATAAAATTGTGACTGGCTATAACAACATATTTTCTGCCAGGCCTGAGTTTAAATAACTAACATCGTAGGCATCCTCTGATCATTTTAAACTTTGATTCAGCCATACATAGAATGAGTCCTGCATTTTAATATTTCTTTCTTTGATTATTATTCGGATAGCAGTGGGTGAGATATGCACCATGAAATACTCTATTTCAGTTGTTGTCGGGGTCATTTCACTGGAAGACAGAAACGTATTTTGATTGCTTCAGGGTCGGATTACCAGTAAAATATATGATTCAATTTAGATGAATTTCTTGGGAATGATTGATTTGTTTTCTGACCTTGGCACGAAGCAGCCAATCGGAGTCTTCCAACTGAGCAAACAGCAGCCAATTTGTACTCCCAGAGGGATAAACAAACAATGAACATAAGTAAAACGCTCTGCCGTGTTGTGCTTTATACTGTAGATACACAATCAACTAATAGAATTTGGCCTGAATGTGCAGGTTTAGTTTTTATTCCTCATCTCTTTCCCTTAATATTACCTCTCCTCTCCTTTTCTCTTCATTATCTTCCCACTCCTCTTCTGCTCTCCACATACCTTCTTCTCTCCCTCCCCTCCCCTTCTTTACCTTGTGAGTTTTAGAAAATAAAGCTTAAAACCACAAAGAACGAATGAAAGTCTAGTAAGACCAAATTTGGCCTTAATGCTATGAAACTGCCATAGGGGAAAGGGAATATATCCACCCAGTCTTATATAACAGGCTTAATGACTGGAAGGGACATATAGCTATGATATTTACCAACATATATATATTTATATATATATATATATATATAATACATAAAGTATTTATCGGTTGTATATTGGAAGCCCAACTGTAGCTTGCTGCTTAACTTGGCCTATTGTTTAATGCTGGCCACAGCGGAATAATGGCGAAGGCCGACAGATGTCAGGAGTCAGAGATGTTTTTCATAATTAATGAGATATTCACCTGCATGTAGTTGTCAAATCGCAGCAGCTGCATTTCTATCCAAAGGTCAAACTCATTTAACCCAAACATTTCAATTACATGTTTTGATTACAATGGCTTTTTTTTTTTTATTGACATTTCCAAATTGCCATTTATGCAGTTGAACCATGGGACTTGGTATGCTGTATCACGATACACGATATATATGTGGATATTTTAATATTTCTGCCTGAATGACATCAGATAGTTTTTATAAGCATGGTGGTTGTTCAACAACTCAAAAACAGCAACTCCCATGATCCCACACCTACCTGTCTTGTTTTGATTGAGAGACCCCTAGTGGCAGAAATAATATACTGTGTTTTATACATTCCGATTGAAATCCATAATTATAATCCTTGGATGGAAACTCAGCTGCAGTCTGAAACTCCTTGCTCCTCCCCCTCCTGTTTGCTTTGAACAAGGGGACCACACCCTAAACCAGAGAGGCTGCTGGGAAATGTAGTCTCAGAGAGTCTTTTTTTGTTTGTTTGTTTGTTTGTTTGTTTTTTGCTACTTCCTGTATCTATAAGCCTTTTTCTACTGGATCCTGAAGCCTTATATGTGCTTCTGAGAAGAGGCCAACTTCGAGGGCATGCTTGTTTTATAATCAGGGGAGTTCCAGGTGGGTGGAGTTTACCTTCTCCACATGTTTCTATTACAGTATGAGAACTCCACCTGTCTTGTCCACTACCGGCTACAAAACAAGAATGCCCAGACTCTGTCTTGTTGCATGGGGGCTGCTGTTGCCTTTGGTACTTTGTATACAATGTAAACCTGTATGTATCTGTGCCCCCTCACACACTCTTCCTCCTGCACTTGTCTTTTTGTCCTCTCTGTGTCCCTGTCCTTCTGTGTCTGAAATCTGCATAATGTTGTTTCGACCTTCCGGATTAATTATTCATGTGCTGTTAACGTCCCCCGTGAGCTTTGTCTTGTCAGAAATCTGCCTGTTCTGTTCTTTTCTTGGGTTCATGTTCCCACTGGCTTCATCCCGACAGTGTTTTGGTGCTAACGTCCTCTTTGTTCTGTCGTAACCCGCGGAGCAAAGATGTTTTTAGCATTGAGATGTTTTCTGTTTGACCCCAGCCCTGAAACACAGCTGAGCTGGTGATGTAGCACGAGAGAGTGCCTCCAGTCAAACCACCATTTGAGTCATCAGCCTATTTAAAGTCCCTGGGTGGCCCTGTTCTCCCATTCACCAGGTCTTAAAACGGTTGTCTTCGTCTCGCAGAGCAGCATTAAATGTAAAGGTGGTGAGAATTGTTCAGAGTAGAGCAGCTGATATTTAGAAATAAAAAAAAATGCCTGCACATGCAGCTCGACAGGTGCAGCGCAGTACGCCTCATACATTCAGCATGTAAAAACTGCACACACACATTTACGTCTTTACACGTGCAGTCATGTGAGGATCAGGTGTAGCAGCTTGAAAGAAGGCTCTGTTTGAACCGAGGATGTAGAACCACAGTCTCTCCGCTCCGCCCTGCTGGTGCTTTGAGGCAAAAGCTCTGATCGCTGACAGCTTTGATGTGAGTCAGTGTGGCTGCGGTCCACTGTTTGTTGTGACCTTTAAGAGCTGTGACTTTCATTATTTATCCATTTGGTGTTTTAGTCTCTTCCAGCCCGATCACTGGCCATTTAGTTGGAGTAGTTTACAATTGGATGAGATTGTGTACTAGTACTACTATCAGTGTTGGTGGGACATTTCCAAAGGAGATCCAGATCGTTAAGCTAAGGACAGAAAGGGACTGTGCCTCTGTCATGTCTCTAACTAAAATGAGAGTATAGCATAGATTTTATACTATATGCATAAATGTTTATTGTTGTGGAAGATAGAATACCTATTTTTCTATTCAAAAAGTGAAGATTATCTAAGTAGTTAAAGTTAAGCTTTTATATTTTACCTGCAGAAAATCAGTTATTAGTCCTGGTTATCTTGAGAGTGGATATATGAAGCATGAATGTTGATGGATGTTGATCATGATTTATTTGCCTTTGTGATGACCATGTTGATTTTTGTCCACGAGTTGAGTAGCTCAAGTCTCGTCTCGTCACCTCCGAGAACAAACCAGAGACCGATTCAGAAAACGAAAGCCCTACATGTTGTTATTGTTGGACCCGATTTAAAACGAGTTTAATTAGCTGACACTGACAGACCTGAATTATTGAGCTAGTCAGGAGAGACTTGTGATACTCATCACTAACACCATCACACCATTACTAACTCCTCACGCTTTCATCCTTCAC
>OMLP01043728.1:0-10415 GCA_900302685.1 Spondyliosoma cantharus | reverse complement strand
TATACACTTTACCTATTTGACCTTTTCACATATGGAGTTTAACAATTTACTTGTGAAGTGATACTCAGCCTGTCAAAACAGAAATATAATGTCCTCTTTGGCTGTTTGGTCCTTTTTCTAATGTTTGGAAAACAGTACGCAATAATAGTTATCTTGGCTTGGACTTTTACACACATTTTGAGGGTCTCAGAGTTTAGCCTTCTTTCATTTCAATTCAGCTCTAGTTACTGGCATACTCCCTTATACTGTGAATGTTAACTCTAATTGGAATTTTTCTTTTGTTACTAAGCCAATCCACCATGCACTTGCATAATGTAAAATACTCAAATCAACTGAACTGATGAGTCTCTGTGTTTCTTTCTATATTAACTATTGGAAATACCCTTTGATTCATGTATCATACGTGTGATTGGTATTGAATTTGATATCCAGGATCATACTTGCACATCCCTCTCTCCTACTACCACATGCCTCACTGTAACAACAGAAGGCCAACAAACTCTCATTATGGCACAGTAAGCATAAAGCACTCATCATGACCTCTACCATTCTGGGTCATACGGATGGCAAAAAAATTTGCAGTTTGAAATAGAAAAGCTCTTTTTCTGTTCAAGAGAGGGAGCAATTCAGGACAATCATGTTTATAAACATTTAATCTGTATTGGATAAAATCACTGCAGTTACCCGTATTACTCCATGCATCTCCATTAATAACGCAGAAATACACAAAATTCAGAATGGGAGAGACAAAGGGAGAGGAGAGACGGGAATGACAGGCAGACAGGAAGGCATGCAGAGCTGCATGGGCGTCTGACAGGCAGACATATTGACAGAGACTGTATCATGAACCATTTGATGGACGCCTTCATCCACGGCATCTTACGTAGCTGGAGTGAATACAGGGCATTTAGCATAGGTGGGTGCTGAGCTGCCGAAGCCTGGCAGTAGTGTTGGTGCCATGCTGGAGCCATCAGGCTGCAGAACCACTGACTGACAGACAGACAGACAGACAGACAGAGGCAAAAGAGACAAGGAGGCTGGGTGTCTGACGGCTGCAGGCTTCTCAAGGCTTCATGTTTTCCTGCCAGATCAGCCTGACAGAAAATCAATGACACTGCACTCTCATGGAGACTGTAACCAGTGAAAAAGGCGAGGACGATCCAGAAAGTCGTGTCTGTGTGTGAAGACGATGATGATGATGATGATGATGAGACATCTACAGCAATTATCTACCCAGGTCCACATGTGTAAGGGAATGTGTCAAAGCTGTATCCTAATCGTTAAATGACTCCATCAATGGACACAAATCTGATCCGAGGCCTCTTTATTGAGCAATTTGCTTGAGGAATCCCTCGAAATGCTGCTTCATGTAACCAGCAGCCACCTGCCCATGGCCCTATAACAGCAGCCACAACGCTCTTATATTGTCTACCCAAACAGACAAACACAGGTGTGTGCGCTTGATCGCAAGACGCACTGATAGCCCTGCGCGGAAGCAGCGGCCGGGCTGTTCAGTGACTGTGGTGGTCCTGTTTGTGCAGGGGAAAGGCAGTTGAGCATCTCCTCAAGCATGTCCGATAACGGATGCATTGACGTACATACGCAGCCAATATTCAGGGACTGGGGACGGGGACAGGGGGTCGCACCAGCAACCCAGCGGGCCGCCGCATCACTGACAGCAAAACGTTCCATCTTAATGTGAAATACAGGTTGAATCAAATCAGCTAATTATGCTTGATGTGTGTGTGTGTGTGTGTGTGTGTGTGTGCGCGGACATTTCAGATGTGCATTTGAAACCGAGACACCAGCTCCATAATAATGAGGTTCGTTATTCTCAGGGAGGGAGCACATGTGTTTAACCACGATCACACATCCAGTGAGACGTAAAAACAAGCCTTTCATTTACCTTCATGTCGTTGACAATCGCTTGGAATAGACCCCCGAGGGCCCCGCATTCCTTCTCCACGGTCTCCATGTTTGCCAAATCCACCATTCACCGGAATTTGCAAAAGCGCGCACCAACTGCGCGCTACCAACACTAAGCAGGAAAAAAAAAATACAAAAATGTACTTCCACAAAATCACGGCCGGGCTCTCCGGTTTCTCCTTCAAACCGGGAACGGAGGGATGCAGCGAGAACAGGAGGAGGAGGAGGAGGAGGAGGGGTGGAGGAAAAGAGAAAAGATGCCGAAAGAAAAGGCTCGCGCTGCGGTCTCTTCGTGGCGAAGGGAAGATGGGTTCTGAGGGTGGAGAGGTGGTCTCTCTCTCTCTCTCTCTCTCTCTCTCCAGCTCTGGCTCGGTCAGGCTGCACTCGTTCAGATGGAACCGGGGCGACCGCTCATCTTGGCGCAGCCGGCGCTACGCGGAGTCGTTGGGGACGCATGTGAATGCAGCGGAGAACCACAGCGATGGACCGCCGCGTGTGTGTGTGTGCGTGTGTGTGTGTATTTTCGGGCATGCATGCATGTGCGCGGAGGTAAAGGCAGGCTGTGATTGGTGCAGAGGCGGTGGGCTCAGCGGTGAGAGCAATCCAGTAATACGATCCACGCAACTGCAAGGGAGTCAAAAAAAGGAGGCTGGACAACTCTGGACGGACCGTCACATGTCCGCACGCACACACACATGCACGCACACACACATATACTGTAGACCACCAGGAAAATTCAGCAGGGGTAGGTTAGAGCTACCAGAAGAGTGGTGTAGGAATGTATCCTGGTGACCCTGATTAATCACCTCTTTTTTTTTTTTTTTTTTTAGAAAATATGACTTTCATAACCTTTCAGTGACCTGCACAGACTGAGGTACTGTTATAGGACCTTTCTCTAAAATGACTGGTATTCATTTCTTCTTAGTCACGTGCTTAGTGTCTGTATGACAGGCAGCTGGGATGCGAAAGAACTTCACAAATCTAATTCTGTGTGGAGTTACAGGGGAAATACGCAGTTAACAAGAAGCAATCCAAACTCAGAATTGTAATATTTACAATATTAACAAGGTAATAATACAAACTGTGATTTTTTTCTTTTCAATAACTGAATAAACAAGCTGTTTGTCAGAGGAAAATAAAGTCACCAGAACACTGTTTGAGACTGGAAAGGTGCCAGGCTTTGCCACATATAAGCTAAGTAAGAAACTGTGTTGTCCTTTAAGGTCAGTTTGTTTATTCAGTGAAAAATGAGGACATGTTGTCAATTTCATTTGTTAAGGCATACGGAAATCAGTCATTGAATCTTGATTGATCTTTATCTTCTGATTCTTTCCAAAAAATACATAGTGCACCTTTAATTTAAAGGCACACTTCACCCCAAAATGTAAAAATACATATTTTTCCTCTTACCTGTGGTGCCTATTTAACCATTGAGATTGTTTTGGTGTTGCAGAGTTTTAGTGATACTGGTCAAAGAGATGTCTACCTTCATAAAGTTGTAATAGATGGCACTCAGATTGGGGTGCCTGAAGCGACAACAAAATAAAATACATTAAAAAAAACTGACCCAGTCATTCAATCCACAGACGACAACCGTATCATCGCACAAAAGGAAGTGTGATTCTATTCATTGATTAGAGGCTAGCTAACTGGGCTAACTAAGCTAGATAATGCTACAGCTCAGCCGAGGTGGATGACAGTCACTATGTTTACATGCACAGTTTAGTCGGATTACAGCCATAGTTCAACTATGCTACTCAATCGGACAACTGTGATTGTCAAAGTATACATGCCGGTGAGAAAATCAAATTATTGGCCGAAGCATGTCATACCCTGGTACGATAGGTGGCGCTGTACCCATTTAAACTAGTGGTACTAGAGCCACCTCCGGCTGACCTCTTTACATCACCAGCAACAACAATCTCTGCCTCTGCATTTGAGAAAGATGGCGTACAAAGAGCAAGATGAAGCTACATCTTTGTACATTTCATATATGGTGTACATGATAATTACACAAACTAGATGCACAATGGTGCTCTTGCTTGTGGTTATTTCGGAGGAAAGACGCCACCGCCGCTGCCGCCGTCATTCTACTTCCGAGTCTGTGCAGAACGCAAAATCCGAATCCAATCTGATGTAACGTATACATCCACAAGTAATCCGATAGTCCGATTTTAGTCAGACTAAGGTGTATACATGCATTTTAAAAATCCGATCATAGTCGGACTAACCCAATAATTCGGTTTTCTCGAGTGTGATGTAAATTGATTGACTTTTTGATTGACATTTTCACAAGCCTCTCATCCACAAGCAGATGCATGCTTCCTTCTGCACACACAGTGTAGTTCGGTTCTGCTCAGTGATACGGTTGGTGAGTGAAGTTTGATAGAAAGAAAATAGTTACTATGTGAAACTGCTCACATCAAGGTCTGTGGATTATCTTGAGTATGATTGCTGAAGAGAGGTTGTGGTTGAATTCTGCAAACAATCTAGATGGGAAAATAGGAGAACTGGTAAGAGGGGAAAACATAGGAAAAACAGATTTCAGTCAAACTTTAGCTAGCCTGCTGCTCTTAGCCTAAGTAACAACAGTGTGAGTACATGCAGTTCTTTAAGTTTTCAGATTTTCTGTTGTGTAAAACTTAATATTTTATCCTCGAGATTGGGCATTTGACAGCATAGCTTTGGCAGCTTCTCTTCGGATTTAGTTCACATAAAAAAAACAATGGTCTCTAAATGGTCTTCAAGAAATATGACTGTTTTCAGTGTTTGTCTGAATAATCCGTGGTTTAATCCAAAACTACAGCAGAAACACAGTCTTTCACTCCCCCCATGCAACTGCTGAGCAGGTAGTTTACAGTGAGGTTTTTCTTGCCAGCTACAGCTAAAAACAACGCTGTGAGAGCAGGTAGTGAACTAAAACAGTCACTAGTCAAATTCACTATAAAGCACCATACGGTCCATGAGAGCTGAAGATGAGGGTGAATGATTTTAGTGTTCATTTGTGTTCTAATTTTGAATATTAAGAGTTGTACATGTCGTGTAGTGAATTCATATTAACTACTGTTCATACCACCATGCCTGTAGAGTAGACAGTTATGTAATTCGGTAAAAGCTGCAGCTAACTCCAAACAGGTTCCCTGAGGCAGTTCTTGCATGAGCAGAAATCCTTTTAGTTGAGGTTTGCTGTCTAATGTGGATCTGTCGTTCATTGACATGAACAGAGCTATGCCTAGTTTAGGTAATATTAGGTTTTGCCTTACAGGTTAAAATAAAGAAAGAGAGGTAAGAAAACGAAATGCACAGTCATAGTTATGTGTCCACTTAAATCGGGAGGAGAATGGCAATGGTTTTGTGTTTGTATGCAAAATGTACTACTCAGAGTATTCGAGTAACATGATACTCTGAGAGACCAAATGCTGGTTAAAAGGTCAGAGGTCAAAGTAACTTGGATATTCTTGTGGCCACAGATAGATCATGTCAGAGACAAGTGCTGGGAAATCAGAGGGCACTGGAGAGTGGTCGATGGGATCTTTTTCTTGTATCGGTTTCAGGCAGTAAGTTGTGACTGTCACATGATGATTTCAGAATGTGGTGTCTCAATATTATATTCTTACTATTCCTCTTAATGTTAGGAGTACTCCTAAATCAGACTAAAAGTTTTTATGTAGGAGTCGTTTCTTAAAAGTAATTCACAAAGCCGCTGAGACCTACTTTTAGTTATGAAAACAGTGAACTCTAAACTAGAAGTAGCTCTCTGTTGCTATGGATGAGGTCAACTTATAAGGACGCACTTAGAAACGGTGACAACGGTGATTGGTTGTTGAGTGACAGGGCAGCCCATTGAAAAGTCATTTAGCCTACGCAATGCATGTGAACAAAAACGCTTTGGCCAAATAAAAATTAGAAGATTGTGATGAAAAACGTGAATTGTCAATAAAAGCAGCATTTGTCTCTCTCCATTAAAATTTCGCAACAATGTCCAGTATATTGTGACGTGCGTCAAAGACAATTTGTGTATTGATGGAATGCAACTTTTTCCGATTGACAAAGATGTCTTCATCCTGAGAAGGTGCAATTATTTTAATATGCGTCCCATCAATGGCACCGATCACACCGGGTATACCTGCAATTTCCATGAATTTAGCTTTGATTTTTTTGTTGTTGCCGATTGTCTAAAGGAAACCGGATAAACTGACGGATTATATGGGGCCTACAGAACGCGCTGATGGTTTGGTAGATTACTGATGGCTGTGATATCCCTAAATTATCCACGTTGCAGAGCTGCATTTTCCCCGTAGCCAAATACCAGAGTGTTGCCAAACATTTTAACTCCGGTGTTATTGGATTGTTTCGGTTGGTCAGGGACGTTATTGCATCCCTCACCAACTCAACCACAACTTCAGTCCCTTTGCGGTCCATCCGATATCGTTTTAATAGTTCCCCGTCATTTAGCGTCTCCAAAACATTCGGTCGTGGGTTGACTGCAGCCATTTTCTGACTTTTTGTGACTAGGTCTTAGTGAGTTAGGAGTCCTCTTTACTACTTCGAAGGTCTCCCAGACTTAGGTGCTACTTTTAGGCCTAAAATGTTTTGTGAATAACTCTTATTTTGAAAAATTAGGAGTCCTAAAGTTACGACTGACACGGCCATTATTTTTAGGAGTTGCTCCTAAATTCGCCTGTTAGGAGCTACTTTTAGCCTTAAGATTCTTTGTGAATACGGGCCCAGATCTCTTTATCTCTAATAAGCCTAAGAATGAGTTTTAATGACACACTACATGGTTTCAGTAAGTTTGACAAAAGCTACAGGATATTAATTGCCTTCTGTTAACCAAGTTCTCTCTGAGAGACCATTGAACTAGAACACATGTGTAGAAGTCCTTATAGAGAGCAGGTGACAACATGCACACACGCATATGCTCAGCTCTAAACTCATGCCAAATACTCAGCATCCTGAGAGAGACCTCATATGGATAAAGGACAGGACATGCCCCATGCGTGCATCTCCTGTGTGTGTAAGTATGAATAGCATATGTCCAATCTATATTTGTATGCTTGCATCAACATAAATGCAGTATGTTGGCATCCGTGTGGCTACGATGGTCCTCTGCAGTGACCTTGACAGGAGGCAGGATGTAATAGATAGCCAGTGCTTTTCTGTTCTTAGCCACGCCCTTCTTGTGTGTTTACGCATGTGCTTAAATTCACACATTGTCTTATCTTTCTGCTGTACACTTGGTTTACACACTCTCTGGCCACCTTAATGCTTGGCAGATTTAGTGGTTTGCTCTGACTTGGCAGAAACCTGAAGTTCACATGTTCAGTCTCAACAAAATCCTCCTTTGGTTCACAGTATCTCCCATGAAGCCTTTCCTGAAAGTGATCAGATCAGCGGAGAAAGTAAACATACTTCAAAGAGTCATGAAAGCAGAGCAGCTGTATTAACAGCTGTGTATGGTAAAGTGACAGATTCCAGCCAGGTTAAATCAATTTGACAAGGTTTTACTGCATTCCTAACTGCAGACCTGGTTTCTATTCAGAGGTGTCTCACGCACAGCTACTGGAGAGCAGAGTCCTGCTTGTTTCACTTCATACAAATGAAAACACTTACATTTTCTCACTTGCTATCCTGTTGACCTCAAATCTACCAATTCTACAAAAAAGTCAACCAATTTTTGTCAATTTTCTGTCGCTGTTGTAAATTTCTAAACATTCAAACAGTGTTTTGTTTTTCTATCTTTATGATTAATTCCCACTAGGCATGATAAGGATGTAATTTTGAATCATTTATGTTCCTTTTAGAGTTATATGTCCGTGACATAGGAGAGAGACCTAATAAAAGTGTTAGGAGAGGCTCACATTTATGTGGATAATCACAGCTTTCTACGTAAACTCAGTTTAAATCTTATTGTTGCACATTAAGCAGGGGGCCATAAAACTCATAATAGATTATGTATATGTATTTTCACTATTTAGAAAGAAAGCAGTTCGCTTGAACCCAATAAAGGACAGACACAGCAGGCGACAACATCATTTTCTCATGCACTTTTTTGGGGTATTTTGCCTCCAAAACACAGCTTGTTTCAGATTAAATTTTTTCTACAGACAATTTTTTTTTGTCTAAAAGTGTATGAAATTTTGCAGTACATATTTTTAAAGGGAGTAGTTTTGTTTCTCATACTTTAGGCCAGAAATCTCCACTCCAGTATATTAACCAGATTTATTTCTATTTTATTAGCCTGACTCATATAACATTTTCTTCCTAAAAACATGTTGAAAACCCTTTTTTGTATAGCTGACTTATTTAAAATGTTTTTATTGCTGTGTATCAGTTTACTTACTATCGTAATAGATAAAATTGATACAATATTTGACCCTGAATCACTTAAATAATGAGGCATGAACTGCATACTGAACCTACAGATTGGGATCGGAGTAGATTACGATGAAAATACTGTTGGTTTGAAGTGACGAATATGTAAAAATCTGAATGCTGTCTTGGCCATTTTGCAAGCAAGACTGCTGTCAAGTTCTGTAAGGTGTCAGATTTTACAGTAACAATTATATGAATGGACAATATATGGACAATAAAAAAACTAAACTTTGAAGAGAAACCCTCCTTTGCATCTCTCAGAGTGGTGGCATTTGTTTCATTCACAAGCAATCTCTGATATGGATGGCTGTATAGGTTCACAAACAGAGTTTGTTTTCACAAACAGTGGAGCAGGTTCTTCTACAGAAGCTGTAGGCACCGAGGGAGGCTGTCCCTCTGAACTGTCTGATCATTGTCTAAACCTTTAGATGTAATGAGACCATTTGAGTGTGGGGCTGAGAATCAGCTCACAGTGTTGACATCTTGATGCCCAACTTTTGCACAGATCATTTTAGGAGGGCCGCCCAGTATCTGCCTTTAAACGAGAAGAAGCGACAAGAATCCTGGATGAGCAGAGAAAACTGGAACCCATATAATAAAATAAGAAAAAGGAAGCATTTGTCACTGTTCCTTTATATTTATTGTGTTTGAAATAAAGATTAGATTAGTCAGACGGTTATAATGGCAATACATTTTTTACTCTTTGTTAAATTGCAGCCATGTGCTAAAATCATTTAAGTTCATTTTTTTTTCCTTTTAATGTACACACAGCACCCCATATTGACAGAAAAACACAGAATTGTAGACATTTTTACAGATTTATTAAAAAAGAAAAACTGAAATATCACATGGACATAAGTATTCAGACCCTTTGCTGTGACACTTGTATATTTACCTCAGGTACTGTCCAATTACTTCTGATCATCCATGAGATGGTTCTACACCTTCATTGGAGTCCAGCTGTGTTTAATTCTAATGATTGGACTTGATTAAGGAAGCCACACACCTGTCTATATAAGACCTTACAGCTCACAGTGCATGTCAGAGCAGATGAGAATCATGAGGTCGAAGGAACTGCCTGAAGAGCTCAGAGACAGAATTGTGGCAAGGCACAGATCTGGCCATGGATACAAAAATTCTGCTGCACTTAAAGTTCCAAGAGCACAGTGGCCTCCATAATCCTTAAATGGAAGACGTATGGGATGACAAGAACTCTTCCAAGAGCTGGCCGTCCAACCAAACTGAGCAATCGGGGGAGAAGAGCCTTGGTGAGAGAGGTAAAGAAGAACCCAAAGATCACAGTGGCTGAACTCCAGAGATCAGTGAGGAGATGGGAGAAAGTTCAAGAAAGTCAACCATCACTGCAGCCCTCCACCAGTCAGGGCTTTATGGCAGAGTGGCCCGACGGAAGCCTCTCCTCAGAGTAAGACACATGAAAGCCGCATAGAATTTGCCAACACATGAAGGACTCCCAGACTATGATAAATAAGATTCCTGGTCTGATGAGACAAAGATGAACTTTTTGGCCTTAATTCTAAGCGGTATGTGTGGAGAAAACCAGGCACCGCTCATCACCTGCCCAACACCATCCCTACAGTCAAGTGTGGTGGTGGGAGCATCATGCTGTGGGGGTGTTTTGCAGCTGCAGGGACAGGACGACTGGTTGCAATTGAAGGAAAGATGAATGCGGCCAAGTACAGAGATATCCTGGACGAAAACTTTTCCAGAGTGCTATGGACCTCAGACTGGGCCGACGGTTCACCTTCCAACAAGACAATGACCCTAAGCACACAGCTAAAATGACGAAGGAGTGGCTTCGGAACAACTCTGACTGTTCTTGAATGGCCCAGCCAGAGCCCTGACTTGAACCCAATTGAGCATCTCTGGAGAGACCTCAAAATGGCTGTCCACCAACGTTCACCATCCAACCTGACAGAACTGGAGAGGATCTGCAAGGAGGAATGGCAGAGGATCCCCAAATCCAGGTGTGAAAAACTAGTTGCATCATTCCCAAGAAGACTCACGGCTGTATTAGCTCAAAAGGGTGCTTCCACTCAATACTGAGCAAAGGGTCTGAATACTTATGTCCATGTGATATTTCAGTTTTTCTTTTT
>OMLP01043727.1:0-15422 GCA_900302685.1 Spondyliosoma cantharus | reverse complement strand
CTCTTTGTTAAATTGCAGCCATGTGCTAAAATCATTTAAGTTCATTTTTTTTTCCTTTTAATGTACACACAGCACCCCATATTGACAGAAAAACACAGAATTGTAGACATTTTTACAGATTTATTAAAAAAGAAAACTGAAATATCACATGGACATAAGTATTCAGACCCTTTGCTGTGACACTTGTATATTTACCTCAGGTACTGTCCATTTCTTCTGATCATCCATGAGATGGTTCTACACCTTCATTGGAGTCCGCTGTGTTTAATTCTAATGATTGGACTTGATAAGGAAGCCACACACCTGTCTATATAAGACCTTACAGCTCACAGTGCATGTCAGAGCAGATGAGAATCATGAGGTCGAAGGAACTGCCTGAAGAGCTCAGAGACAGAATTGTGGCAAGGCACAGATCTGGCCATGGATACAAAAATTCTGCTGCACTTAAAGTTCCAAGAGCACAGTGGCCTCCATAATCCTTAAATGGAAGACGTATGGGATGACAAGAACTCTTCCAAGAGCTGGCCGTCCAACCAAACTGAGCAATCGGGGGAGAAGAGCCTTGGTGAGAGAGGTAAAGAAGAACCCAAAGATCACAGTGGCTGAACTCCAGAGATCAGTGAGGAGATGGGAGAAAGTTCAAGAAAGTCAACCATCACTGCAGCCCTCCACCAGTCAGGGCTTTATGGCAGAGTGGCCCGACGGAAGCCTCTCCTCAGAGTAAGACACATGAAAGCCGCATAGAATTTGCCAACACATGAAGGACTCCCAGACTATGATAAATAAGATTCCTGGTCTGATGAGACAAAGATGAACTTTTTGGCCTTAATTCTAAGCGGTATGTGTGGAGAAAACCAGGCACCGCTCATCACCTGCCCAACACCATCCCTACAGTCAAGTGTGGTGGTGGGAGCATCATGCTGTGGGGGTGTTTTGCAGCTGCAGGGACAGGACGACTGGTTGCAATTGAAGGAAAGATGAATGCGGCCAAGTACAGAGATATCCTGGACGAAAACTTTTCCAGAGTGCTATGGACCTCAGACTGGGCCGACGGTTCACCTTCCAACAAGACAATGACCCTAAGCACACAGCTAAAATGACGAAGGAGTGGCTTCGGAACAACTCTGACTGTTCTTGAATGGCCCAGCCAGAGCCCTGACTTGAACCCAATTGAGCATCTCTGGAGAGACCTCAAAATGGCTGTCCACCAACGTTCACCATCCAACCTGACAGAACTGGAGAGGATCTGCAAGGAGGAATGGCAGAGGATCCCCAAATCCAGGTGTGAAAAACTAGTTGCATCATTCCCAAGAAGACTCACGGCTGTATTAGCTCAAAAGGGTGCTTCCACTCAATACTGAGCAAAGGGTCTGAATACTTATGTCCATGTGATATTTCAGTTTTTCTTTTTTAATAAATCTGTAAAAATGTCTACAACTCTGTGTTTTTCTGTCAATATGGGGTGCTGTGTGTACATTAATGAGGAAAAAAATGAACTTAAATGATTTTAGCACATGGCTGCAATTTAACAAAGAGTAAAAAATTTAAGGGGGTCTGAATACTTTCCGTACCCACTGTATATGCTGCCTCTCATTGACTTTTAAATCTGTCCACTATTTCTACATACGATGAGAAAAACGTATTTTTCTCTTGAAAAGTGGCCATGTTACAGTTACCCATTCCTACAGTTTATTCCTGTCCAACACCTGATGGACACTCCTGTTGTCAGACTCAAACGTCATGACTGATATACTGATACTGATGTACTGATAATACATTGAACAGCTGATGGTCAGTTTATTTCCTGTCTTTAATGTAAATGTGATTGTATGTGGTCAGTCATGTTGTGCTGTGTGTTGTCATTTCTGTAGGGAGCCGGTGTGGAGATTTACCCTGGTAGTGTTTGCAGTCTGGTTGGTAATGGTATCCATCACTGTAAAGACGGGATACTCATCAAGGTGAGAAAAGACAAAATGACCTCTTGGAACATTAGGTGTGTATGGGGAAAAAAGAAAATACTGACTTTAGTACAAAAAATAGTCAAGGTACATATTTCACTGACTTGAATTGAAATTTGACTTGAACATCCAAGAAACCTTAAGGATAATGTACAACATGTTTTTTCATTAAATTGGTTGCTGCTGAATGTTTACTGTAATCAAAAGTTGTAAAAAAGTTTTTACCTAAGCAAACTATCTGTTGTTTAAAAAAAATCAAATGTCAAGTACTTTTCACTTTCTGGCAAACAAATTTGGTTCTGTGTAGTATTAATGTAGTTCTCTCACATCTCAGAGTTATTTGGTCCTGTGTAAAAATTTGAGCACCACAGATCTTGCTAAATTTAACTTCAGAGCTGAAAACCTGGGACCTTAACAGCTTTGAAATGGCTCCAAGTGATTTTTTTGACTTGTTCAAATCAATAATGTGCTCTTTCAGATCAGTGCTGAGCTCCGTAGACTTTTGTAGCATAACTTTCTATAATCACCTCAATTGGTCATTCAAGTTACTATATCTATATTTTTGACCCAGTAGATTTGGTCACATTTTCAGAAGACCTATAATAAATTGATATTTATAGCAAACTTCATGAGTATTTTTTATTTGTGACAAAGATTGTCCACTCATTCTACCACAAAAAAATAAGAGCTGTAGAAATCATTGGAACTGAAGTCTGCCATAGTATGCATTTTCATTACAAGTGTATATGCAAACTTTTGACCACAACTGTATACCCTTTCTGAACTAATTTAACAACTCAGCCAAACTTAATAACTCCATAGACTGTCTTGTCACTGTTTCAATTGGGTAGAGCTCCATGATCTCACTATCACATCAAACTGCTTAATGCGCTTTTGAAATACTTCTGGTTATATTGCAGTCTATTCTGCCGTAATCCACCAAAACCTGTTTCAGATGGGATTGTCCCAGACTTGCTGTATTGCCTCAATGCTACTAATTGATAATATCCTAAATTAGTTCAGAGAAGTTTGACATTATGAAATAATATATGCCCGTGCAGATAAGAAATTAAGATTATTATTATTATTGTGTCCTGGCATATTGAACAGGATGACATCATCTATGCAACAAACCAAGCCATCACAGCACATTTTCTACAACCAAATGAAAAAATAATCTGTATAAAACGGATTGAAAACCTTGAAGTCAACACAGTACAAATATCTAAAGATGAAATTAAACCACTGAATATAACATTATATCCTGTGAAAAGTACAAAAGATAAGCTTCTTTGAAAAAAAAAAAAAAAAAAAATCAAATGATATTATATATATTCATCACTTTCACATGGAAAAAGTATCAAGAAAATCACAATAATCCTTCCTGGAAAATCCTACGGTCAAATTAATGCTCTGAAACTCCATTTAGCCAGATCTGTGACATTCAACTACTCAATGACAACTGCATTCGAAAGCTCACAGGTTCGATTCCCGGCCTCCCCTAACCACTCTTCCAGGCGTCCTTGGGCTATATACTGAACCCCAAAATTGCTTCTTTTACCATTTATCCATTTACCACTATCTTAGCTAAGCGACGAGCTGCCCTTGGCAAGTAGCCCAGTTAGCCATGGAGCAACCTCAGATGATGGGGGATGTCCGGCAGTCAAAGGGGCACAGCTCTAACAACCTTTTCACAAGCAAGGATGGGACAAGGTTCGAAACTTTTTAAAGCACACCACTGTATAAAGGATTGTACTACATGGGCTAAGGAATACATAGCAGTAGCCCCATTAACACTGCCCTTTGAGTACGGGGATCCTGCGGCAATTCTCTGCATCCTCTTGTGTGAAAGTTTTAAATGCGTGAGGGGTGAAATTTCGCTACGGCTTCGATTGCGCCTTCGGAGGAAGTATCAGAGGCGCAGCAGAGGTGAATGGGGGTCTGTGTGAATGGATAAGCCGGTGGTGCAGGGCGTGTCGATTTGATGGTGTTCACAGTCTGAACGCTAAACAGATCCTTCACTCATCAGATCAAAGAGAAATGTCCCACAAAGTAATGTTACCAGACCGAACAACAATAACGTAGTAAGTGAGTGGGAAAAAAATACTGCAGTTATACGTGTAGAAGTGTCTATCATCCTGTCTGTCCTACCGACTTTTTGTCACATTTCTGCCCCTGGCAAAAAACTTTAACTCACCATGTGTTTGTGTCCTTCCACTACTGTGTTGTTGTACTTACTGTCTTGAAAATCACAACAATGGTCAGCCCTCGCAACCGAGTGAATTTCCTCAGAAAATGGCATCCCTCCCCGCGAGTGAGGGAGTCAAACAGGGAGTCCTGTTTACTGATGGCGATTATGTAATTTAGAGTGAAAAAGGGCTTTACACCGGATCTCTGTGTGAAAAAGGGCTAGTGATGTCGGTAAATTCAATTTGTTTGAAAATCATTGCATACAAACAAACCGTGTTATTGAAGAGTCACACAAAGCCCTAACTTTAGAGTAATTGGGATTGTACAGCAGTGGCATGTGTGTTTTTGCCTTTTAATGCCTTTTCATGCCAGTTGAAGGACAAATGAAATTACCTCTGATCATAAAGTTACAGTGACAGAAAAGTGATCACTGAGCATTTTTACCAGAACGTGTGGTGCTCTAGGCACACCAGATGTAAGATGACTTTCTTGGCAAAATCTAGGAGGAGACCAAAAGGTCACAAATTGCCCGTATTTATTAACATAGTTTAAACACTAAATGTTGTGCATGATGACAGTGCTTTCCGAGGTTTAATGTATGAATACACTATTTCAGTGGAGTGCTGTCCTGCTCCTGATTTGGTTATTAAATGTGAATATTGTTTTTGGTATATGTGTGCAGGACTTTGCTGATGAGCTGGATGTGATGCCGTCCATCACCATGGAGAACAATGTCATTCACAATAATGAAGGCTATGGGGTGATTGTAGTGAAACCAAACAACGGGGAACAACACAGAGTTCCTCTGGACAAATGTGAAGGTAGGTAGCACTGTCAGTCAGAATTAGGGGTGTCGAGATATACCAATGATGACAATAAAAATTAAATATTGATAATACCCATATGATTATGTGATGTAAATAATCCAGCACCTCTTAAAGGGATATTTGTATGTAATGTATGTAAATTTAATCCATGGTCTAACACACTATGAGGGGGGAGTCTTACTCGATGTCACGGTGTGTTAGACCATTTCCATGTCTTTCCATTCTTGCTTTGTCATAGTAGGTAGCACCAATGCATCTTAATGCAGGTTGCCATCCACCATAAAATAGAAAAACGAAAAAGAAGGCACAGTAACTAACTAGGTAGCTGCTACCACTTTGTGTCAGGAGATGACAAACTAGAGCAAGAAACTCTACCCATATAGATATCATGATATCGTTGCTGTAAATTCTTTTGGCTACGATATTTGTGTAATGAAAAGCTGATATCATGACAGCCCTAGCCAGAATATGGCGTAAAAAATAAAGGCATGGATAAGAATCCGGAGCACAAGATAGGTTTCTGTGTTGCAGTTAATGTTGATCAGACATTTCGTTTTTAGAAGACCCCGCAGCACCAACCAGCAGCAGCAACTCGGCAGATGTTCAGCCAGAATCCGTAGAGAACAACAACAGCACAGACCTTGGCGTAGCCTCCACTTCAAGCAGGAAGTTGCAGTTAAGTCGTCAGCTGAGTAGAAACAAGGAATGGTCTTGCAGCCGAGCTGTCCAGGATATGGTGGACCGCCAGATCTTCGTCTCCCTTCAGGGAAACCAATTCAGACGCAACAACAGAGGCGACTTCGGCACCTTTTTCTACTGACGATGTCCACACACTCTGAAGTTTTCTACTGAGAAACACAACAGAACTAACATGTCTTTTCTGTTCCTTCCACAGTTTGTTTTGGAGCATTAATTTGATGACCGCTTCACATTTTATTTAATTACTTTGTCATCCAATAAGTATTGCTTTTCATTGATGTCCACCCTTTGAGCAGAACTCAACAAAACTGTTTTTCCAGTGAATTGAAACCTATGTTTGAATTTGCACACATGCTTTTATCTTATTTATTTACGTTCAACTCCAGCTCATGCTAAATGTTGAACATTTTTAATGCACTGTTTGGAATCCACTGGTGGTGGGACTTCAGATTTAGTAAATGTTTGACCTTTTCAGGTGGTGACTTGCTGAAAGCAGTGCACTGTTGATGATTAAAAGTACACACAAAAATGAATTTCTTTCATTAGTTCATTATGTCACACAGGTGTTTTCAAAGTTAAGATGGAAGTCTACAGGTTGACGAGAGTATAAGTCCTGTGAAAATAACAGTGAGCTTCCATATTTAGGTTGACTGATACAAATGAGTCTTTGGTTTCAACTGCTACTCTTGGAAAATGTTTATTGAACAAACTTGTTGCAGATTAAAGTGTCTGTTTCATTTTGTGGTGGTGCGGTACCATTCTGTGCATTGTAAAGCAAAGCAAGTTACCATGTGAGGTCTTGAGTTCAGTCTTGCTCAAGGACACTTAGAAATATGGACAGGAGAAGCTGGGGATCCACCCTAGACCAAAACAATAAAGTTATCAGCTCATCGTATCGGTTTTACAACCCACAGAGGCCAAAATCCTGTAGAGTTCCTGTACAGCAACTGTAGAGTTGGATAATCATTTTGTCATTATGAGCAACCTCTTTCACATTGCATGTCATTTGATTCATTGGTCATATAAATATATATTGATTGAACAACAAATAACTTTGATCAAACAAGGACTGAAACAGATATTGTAGATATTTGTACACCCGTGCGTCTTTATTGTGGGATTGCCGAATTGTTTTTATTGTTTGTTAATGCTGGAGTTTCAGTGTGAATGGCGAGTCAGCATGTGAATGCTTCTGGAATTTATTATAATTCTGTCTCCCATATGTTTTTTGACACCTTTCTCCTACAAATTTTAAGCTACAGAAACTGGTCAACTATCAAAATGTTAAGCTTGCCTTGCTTATTTCTGTGTTGTACTTTTTGAAATAATCAAGCTTTTTCTGCAATATCTTGAAAAAAAATTACATTTTGTTACTGCTTCAGTATATGTTCAGCTATAGAGACGTTCAACTATCTAAATGCTCAGCTCTTTAAGCACATTCAGAAAAGAGAACAAAGATTTACAACTGAAGTAAATGAAAAAATCTTGAACTCCTCTTCAAACCCAGGCTACTTTGAACTGCTTCTTCAAAGTTTGACCTACAGCCATCATTGAAACTTAAAACGATGATGTTAAAGTATGTAATAGCAATAAAAGTAACAGCCGCTTTACAGCTTTCTTTCAGTGGACTTTTTTAATCTCTCCATTTCCCTGTCAATGATGCAGCAATTTCAGTGTTCCTCTGTTCTGATTGGTGGACTAATATTACACTCTTTATGTTGAAAAACCTAACCTCACCCTAATAAGCAGCATTTATCGCTTGTGCTGGAACTCTACCTTGTGGAATATATTGGTACTGCAACCAATATTCACAGTACCTGACTTGTAATTTGTGTTAATGTGGATATTTGTACATTTAGCTTATATTTTGTTACGCTTTATTTCCCTGATCACACCCGTGGAGTGGTAAATAAAGGACATTTTTTAGTTAATTTCTTGGATTACCATGCATCCCTTCTGCTCGTGGAAGATTCAGCTGTTGCAATATTTCACTAGCTACTACATGCACCCTGTGCTCTACACTATGAGCACAGGACTTTGTTACAAATTTACCACTTATAAGACATCACAGCAGACCACAATCCACACATTTTCTTCAGAAAATATAAAGTTTTCTAGTTTTCATTTAATTTTCAATTAAACTATTAAGAGGCAGCAAATCATAACATCTTAAAGAAAACATCAAGTGACAGGTAAACATATTTGGTACAACTTTCAGCTATAAAAAAACAGCGCTTTTCTCACATGTCAACTTCCTGCAGAGCAGTGTTCCAAACACTGTCACATGAGAGGAAATTACATGTGAATTTCAAAAATGAAGCAATTTTAACATCATTGCCTTGCATTACAGAAACACTTTCAGATATGTCCCTCCATAACCCGTGCGTCCATCTTTCTGTTAACAGAAAACCTTTTCACTGCTGGATGTGTTAACATAATATACACAAATGAAAATTTGAGGCAAACAGTTCAGACGGTTTTTAAGTGCAACAATTATCATATTCATTCTAAATAAGGCAGGGTGTTGTATGTTTTTAAGCAAAGCAGCAATTTATGTACAAGTCATTATCAAAATATTACTTCATCTGTCAAATAAAAATATTCTCTGTTGACTCGTGAACTGGCTGTTGAACTCCATAGAAAATCTTGAAGGGCCAGTGAAAAGATGCATTCAGGAGAAGAGTTAAACAAATTGTTAGAAATGGTCAGACGAGACAGCCAGCAGGTAAACGACGTCTCAGTGGTTGTCATCAGAGTCCTGGTTACTGCTTAGGTGAGACTCCTGCACCTCCAGCTCCTCAGTACTCACCATGGCAGGACTGATGGCAGCGTATCTAGTTCCATGGAACTGACGCAAGTGAATCTACATAAACAACAAGCAGCATCATAAGAACACCTAAAGACAAAGCTGTTCAAACCACGTCACATCAGACACAAAATATTACAATACTATTGAGTTGGGAATGCTCATTCAACAATGCAGCATCAATGACCTGTCTTTTTGTGAACTCCTTGGTGTCATTTAGGTGTCACCTGTAAGAACTACAGGTCAGCTGCAAGTATGGAAGACTGTCATTTATTTCTGATTGTGACAGCTTCAAACAAAATATATAAATAAGGCCCATATGCCATTAAATGCACCAAAAATAAAATAATAATAATAATTTGTCATGCCTTTTTTAAATGAAATCTATCTGATCTGGATCATAGGAGATAGCTTAATACAGCTGGGAGGAGGAGGTTTTTAGGTCTGTGCCGGGTGGACCCAGCAGGGAGAGTCAGCTAATGAGCTAAAGAGAGTGAGCTAATGGCAGCCAATGCAACATTTGGCATCAGTTAACTGTTACTTTAAAAACAAGTAAAGTCAGACATCAGAGAGAAAACTAGAACAGATTTTCTAAGTTTATTTGATCCAGAACAGAACCCCGGGCATAGCCGCTGTAAGCACAGTGATGTAGGGATGATGTTTTTTTGTGGGTTAGTATTGCCCTGGTCCCCTTGACAAAAAGCCAAAGGGCTATTTTTAACCCCTTTAACAACCTTTAAATGATGCAACCGATAACTATTGATCAACAATACAATCGAATTATAAAAGATTATTTATGGAGTGGGAGAAAACCTTCCAGAAACTTTACACTAAAGTAAAGGTGGGCTCTCCCTGCAGAATGTGGAGTTTTACTGTATTGCCTTTGAATTGGTTATAATGTCAAAAGACTGGATTGATGAGTGTAACAATCATTTTGAAGGGGGCAGTAAACTCTTCTATTCCTGTTCAATTATTAAGGTTAATAGATAATCCTGTGCTTCAGTTCAGTCCGTGCTTTTTGTTTTTTGTTCGTACAAATTCATTTGTGTTAATTTTCATTAAAAAAAAAAAAAATACATATAGAAATAAAATTAATTTAAAAATAGTTGTTTTTTAAAAGCCTATGGGATTTTTCCATTTTATCATTGCAGGAAATAAGCTCTTTGGCAACACACATTTTGTGATACTTACAGGCTTTGTTCAGCAAAATAATCTTAACTGCTCCATGGCACAAAGGAAAAATATATATCAGGCTTTGGCTAGACACAATACTTGTTAGTAGACATTTTCATAGTTGGAATGTGTCTGACCTTAAAGGGAAGTAGTATTTTAAGTATCAGTAATCAGTGACTAAGTCACCAGCCCTACTAATACTACTACTGCTGAAAACTCATCAGCAGTCATTGTTTCCAATATGCTCCATATCCAACTCCATCTGCAGGCGGCAGCTGATAAGGCAGAACCAGCATCATTTGTTAGTAAAATTGTGTACCTGTATGTAGAGGTTGACTTCAGCACTTCTGCACAGGTATGGGAAGTTTCCTCCTGTTTTCAGATGAGCTCGTCTCGCATTTGGATACAACTTATACATCTCCTCCTTTGCTTCCAGTGACAAAGCACTCTGATCAAACACCTCCACACCATTCACAGAGAAATCATGACTGAATTATTGTAGTAGAAATATACATAAAGTAATACTGGTATACCCAATGAGAAAGAAAGGTTTAACACTTACATCTATAATGGTCACAACAACATCCTTTATTTTGTGTGGCTCCACATAAGAGTTCTGACAGTTGAGTGTTAGCCGTGATGCTAACTCACTTTGGTTCAAACTCTCCAACTGCAGGACATACAACACAAGGAGGGCAGAGGTTAACATTTAAAAGCATAAAGACATCACAAACTGGCAATTAAAGAACAAAAGGGCACACCTGCTTAAAAATATGATTGACTTCAAATTCTGTAAGTTATGAATTTGGTGAATTTCAGTAAAGCAACTATGAAATCTGGTCATCAAACAAATATATTATAAGATTGTTATGTTTGCATTTATTTATTTATTTTACCACGTGATGAAGAACAAAACAAGTGAGAGACATGATTGTAATATTTATTGCAATTTTCTGCTTCCATTGCTAACCAGGGTAAATAGTAATAGTAACAGTAAAAAGTAAAACTAAGTTACATGAATGTGAACACTGGCATTGAAAAAAGTTCCATTGAAAATATACAAAATCAAAATTAAATGTAAAATTTGTGCCAACTTGGCGACACTGATTTGATTGAGCAACTTTTCAGTGAAACAAACAAGAAATACTTACTCAACCCCAAAAAACCTGACTCTATGTGAAATATTATTCTTTAAAGTGACACAGTCAGGTTTCTCCTCCTCTCTTGATAGCTGTTAGTTTCAAGTGATTTCACATTTTTCGGATGCAGAAAGACAATTGACAGCAAAGGTGCTAGAGTAGCCAAAAACTGTAATCAAGTAAAGGTGCTATTAAAATGATTATGAAGCAGAACTAGAGGTAATTGGTTATTCTGGTCCCCTTCCAGGGAAATCGTTTTTTAAAAGCCTGCAACGCCCCTCCATTTAGCTAGAACTGAAGAAGCCTCTTTGATGAGAGGTGAAACGTCTACAAGAAACTGAAACACATCCAGTTGCCTAAAATATAGCTCTGAGAAGAAGTCACAAATGTTCATCAGCTCCACCTCCTATTGGCTGTGATGGAAACACAAGAATTTGGTGAACACCCTCATTTTCACCCCTTTCCAGACGTGTTGCTATGTGTTTGTGTGTATGTGTTTAGGTGCCTGAACATCGTTCAGTTGGCACCGTTTTGAAAGGGTTATACAGTGTCTTTTGTATATCTACACAGGCCTTGTCTGCCGCCTGATTGGTACTGCCCCACTCTCAACAGAGATTAGAAAGAAACAAGATGTCTCACTTATTACTTCCATCATCAGACATCACGGACACATCTAATTCAGAATGTTGAAGAATTGATTAAGTCTTTTTGGGACAAGATTCAACATCTTGTTGTCTGATGGGGTATATGATCTGCTGCAGAAATATCTATTGTTTCATGCTTTTTGTGTGCATTTGTGATGACAGACAGTTCTTCATTTTGGACACGAGGAAAAAAAAAAAAGCCTATTTTCAGCGAGTTTCCCTGCGTTTAAAAAAAACATACACCAATATCGGTGTAAAAGTAGTATAAAAGACAGCTTTGAGCAGAACACTAGAGACAGCTCAAGCTGAAAAGTAGGTGTGAAACATGCTCAGCTCTGACCAAACAAAGACTGGTATTTATAGGTTGGGTTACCATAATGTTAATGTTAAAAACGAAATTAGCAAACCCCTTCTTATGTATAACATGGCTGTGGGCATAGAAAAAAAAACATATTTTACTTACGTGATTTAACTCATTATTGTGCACTTATTTCAGCTTAGTGCGAGTCTATACTAGCTACTTTCTCTCTCCTGTCTGTTTACCTTGGATGTAAAGCTGTGGAGGTACAGTCGTGGTCATAAGTTTAGATACACTTGTAAAGAACATGTACATGTGCATCTAAAGAAAAAAATAGAATATCATAAAAAAGTCATTTTGTCCCCCTAATAGAAACGCTCATATATTCTTGATTCATTACACAAAGTGACATTTTTCAAGCCTTGTTTTGTTTTAATTTTAATGACTACAGCTTACAGCTCACGAAAATCCAGTATCTCAGAATGTTAGGATATTACATATGTGACCAGCCATGAGAAAACCAGCAACAAGTCTCCCGAGAGGCATTTTGAGTTATTTACAGTTATTATTACAGTTTCTAAGCTTTCCAGTGATGTCTAACACATGGAAATCTGATAATATTTGAAGAAGTTGTGGCCATTTGAATGTATGCACATCTCAAACCACTTAAGGGAGAAAACAGCCCGAGAACATTCCCAATTCGCACCCCAGGAAATTCACCTCCTGGCTAGTCAACACAATGGTGCTCATTTGCATCTCATTTAGATAAACCCTACCCCCTACATTCAATGACAGATGTCTGTTAGCCTGCAGGGCAGAAAGCATTGTAATGATTTGAACAATGGTTATCAAAATCAGTTATCATGTAGTTAATGTTGATGTAGTGTTATTTTCCTTAAGCACTTTAGTGGACTCATCAGAATTAGAGGGTACTTTATTGAAATGGAAATGGTTTTATTACAAAAAGCCCCTGAATATCATTCATTAATACACAGGATAAAATGCTACAATCCCTTGTGCCGTAATCCAAGGTATAAACCACATCTACAACCACATATAAATAGTGATAAATAGTACCTGCTGTGCAAAATCAAAACTGTAATGCATCCTAATTTTCTTGCTTGCTGATGGGGAGGGTCCCAAAGACAACTTGGAGTCAGCACACAAGCAGTCATCTTGTTGTGCACAGCTCTCTCTTTTTGCACAAGGGCAAGATGATCGTGTTGCTTCTTGACCGCTTCAGACTTTCTATCATCTGGGAGGTTTGCACTTCGTAGCAGCTGCTCGTTATTGTTTTGGCACTGCCAGCAGAGATCGGTACGTGGCCAGCAACTTCTGATGTGTGGAAGAAGCTGGTTCCACAGTGCTTTGAAGCTTGATTATATCAGTAACAGTAATCAGACAGTAATGAGCTAGCTAATAACAATGTAGGCTAAGGTATAAACATGAAAACAAAAAACACGAGATAACAGTTTGTAATCCCTGTGAACACATAATACATAATGCAAAGTAGATAATTTTAATGGAAACTCACCCCATAAGAAACTGAAAAGTATTCCTGCAGACTTCATTCCCTCCGATGGAATAAGTGGGGCGCTTTCTCTTGGTGTGGGGCTTTTTGGTAGTCATGTCCGAAGTAACTACTGTGCGTCTGTTTGCCTCGAGATGTCCAATTATTTGCATGTCGTGCCACTCTCTTTCGATAGCTAGAGAATCCATCCGTATGCTGTAGATAAACTCTGGAGAAAGTTTGTCGCTACAAGAATGTGTCCCATTGTGAGAGTTCTCCTTTCTTCTTCCATAGCATTTACAGTCAAAGTTACGGATTTTCTCCATTTCGCTGTCTTTGTCCCCTTCACATGTTATAGATTAGATATAGTGTCTGATATCTTACGCTCCAGCTCCTCTCCGAGAGATTCTTCCTCGTCTTCATCTTCGGTTAAGGTCAGCTGTAGATTAGGGATGTTCTCCAGTGTAATACAGTCGCTTTCATCGTCAGTGCACTCATCAGAATCAGGGTGAAATTCATTCATTCATTCATTCATTTTCTATGCTGCTTATCCCTCACGGGGTCGCAGTGATGTTGCCCCCTTTTTCAGGGGAATTACTGGAGCCTGCAGCCTGCAGATTACTGGATTCCCAGTCACTCGATGGGCGAAGGCCAGGGTACACCCCTGAATGAGTCGCCAGCTCATTGCAGGACCCTTACTGATGGCAGAGGCTGCCACGCATGGTGCCAACTGCACATCAGGAGCAATTTTGGGGTTCAGTATCTTGCTCAAGGACACTTCGACATGTAGCTCAGTCCCGCCCAGGGGAGCCTGGATTCGAACCAGCGACCTTCCGATCACTGATTGAACGGCTCTACCCACTGAGCTACAGCCGGGTGAAATCCGCGTCGGAATAACCAGAAGTATCCGGCATCTCGCGAAAGTACTGCCATAGATTTGCACTGTAACAGCCACAATTTAGCTCTTCTGCAATGCATTTTTTCCTGGTCCATCTTCATTCAATGATGAAATCACATGCAGCTTCCATAAGCAGCAGAATTTATGCGGGGGGCTGCATAAGAAGCCATGCGGTTCGCGACTAACGTGCACCTGATTGGCCGGAAAAAATAACAAAGGACGTGAAAGGTCAAAGGTAGCCAGTATGGAAATTGACTATCACCGCACATGCCCAACGGAAAGGCAGCATTTCCTGAAACTATACCCGATTTCAAGCACAAAATGTATACTTTTAAGGCAACCAATACTGTTATCTGAAACACGGAGTGGCTTCTTCATGATCTCAACTTGCACATTCTGCAAAAAAACGAAAATTACTACGGCCGACTTGTTGCTGGTTTTTCCGTGGCGCGTCACATATGCAGTAGGGCTGGGCGATAAATCGGCAAAAGCGATTCATTCGAGTTTGTGGTTTCGGACAATAAAAAAAATAAATAAATAAATAAAATCGATTTTCTCTTTAACTTGCTCCGCCGCCACTCCTCATGGGTTCCCGTTGTTCATAGTTGGCTCCGCCCCTCGAATTGACTTTCCACAGAGAAACAAACATAACATGCAGTGAGCCAAGAGTTCCTTCTTATAAAGGCACTGTCTCGTCAGTAGTTCGGTTTTGTGGCGTCGGACCTGGAACAAACCACGGTGCGCTGCAAAGTTTGTTTAAAGGCTGTGGCAATTAAAGACAGTGGACCGACACATTTGTTTCAGCCTCTCAAACAGATGCATGCATCACAGCGGGACACTTGTTGTTCACTACGAGATGCACAAGACCGCAGCAGCCCACAAACACACGCTAAAAAGCAGCCAACATTAGCGGAATCATTTAATCATTGTGTCCCGTATGAGGACAGTTTTTTACGGATGCAGTCACGTTGCATATCGCTAAAGATATGGTGCCCGTATGTACAGTGGAGCCGGAGGTTCATCCACATGCTGAAAATGTTCGATCCCCGGTTTGTGCTATGAGGCCGCAACAGGGCATGTCTCAAGCCAGAGGAAGCAGACAGGCTCGTGTCCCTGGCCAAAAATGTGTTAAAAAGACAGCAAGCACACACCAGATGTCCCATCTACCAACATCATGTCATGTTTACTATGCAATGCATGCAGATGTTTAATTTAGTTTACATATCTTCAGGGATATAAAATACTTTTTGTAAACAAAAGACACCTTTTGCAAAATAAAG
>OMLP01043718.1:0-10996 GCA_900302685.1 Spondyliosoma cantharus | reverse complement strand
TTTACAGAATTTCTGCCTGTATGAAGGAATCAGGTGAACCATGACGTGGTCCGAGAGGCCCAGTGCAGCGCGGGGGACAGCGTGATAAGCTCTGCTGACTGTAGTGTAACAATGATCCAGTATGTTCTTCTCTCTGGTCGGCCATTTGATGAAGAACATCCTAAATACAAACAGTATTTAGGATGTTCGTGACTGAGGTTTCCATTGTTAAAATCACCAAGGACAATAACTAAGGAGTCCGGGTTCGTCCGCTCCACACTCCGTATCTGGTCGGTGAGCATGCGCTGTGCGTCCTGCACGTTGGCCTGCGGTGGAATGTAAACACCGACCAGAATGAATGAACCAAACTCACGGGGGGAGTAAAAAGGTTTACAGTTTATGATGAAATATTCCAGAGTAGAAGAGCAGTGCTGTTGGATCACTGTCACATCATTGCACCAGCTACTGTTGGTATAAAAACATATACCTCCACCTTTCGATTTTCCGGAGAGTTCCGTGTCATGATCCGCTCTGAGGAGTTGGAAGCCTGCCAGCTGCAGCGCAGAGTCTGGTACTGATCCACACAGCCACGTCTCCGTGAAGCATAACACAGAGGATGAAGAAAAGTCACTGTTTTTCCCCAGAAGTAGCTGAAGTTCGTCCATTTGGTTGCACAGAGAACGCACGTTGGAGAGGAATATCCCAGGTAACGGTGTGCGATGACGCACAAGCGCACCGGCACATTTCCATCTCCTCCTGTGTTTCACTGCGTGAGCAAAGGTGTGCGCACCTTTGACCACAATGTCAATGTCAAAAGAAAGAAGAAAAGTGGGAAAGAGATCAGCTGGAGTTATTCCCCTGATGTTCATGAGCTCTTCTCTAGTAAAAGAGCCCCGGGTATCACAGCCGAAAACTGAATTAACACACTAAACAAGAAAAAACAAAGCGCACCAACACACCGTGGCAGCCGTCCGTGGCGCCATCTTAGATCTGCCCCACTACTATCGGCGAGGTTCTCTGTTACGAATATTAGGAAAAGTAACAGAAGAACGTGGAGAAGGGTAACAAAACTTAGTCCAGCAATTGTCACAACTTTCATGAACAGGTTGTGATTAATCCGAAGACGAAACGCAAAGAATAAAACAACAAATAAACAAAGGTTAAAAAACACCACGGGAGCTGCAGCTACAGACTGCCACCTGGAGCGGCGCCATCTTAGATTTGTGAACACTATTTGAGAGAAATGGATCTTTTGTGTATATAGAAAATATTTTAGATCTTTGAGTTCAGCTCATGAAAAATGGGAGCAAAAAGAAAAGTGTTGCGTTTATATTTTTGTTCAGTGTAAATGCCATTTAAAAAAAACAAAAACTTGCTATGTATATATACATGCGCTACATACAAACCCAGCTTGAATTCCTTGGTTTCAGTAAGCCAGGGTTTGCCACGGAGCTGCTCGTTGAGGGGCAGCCTGCCCTTCAGGCATCCGGTCTGTTCGCTCTCTCTCGACCAAAGACTCACTACAGGTCACAATCCCCCTTAAGCACCGGAGGAGAAGCCAAAAAATTTGAAACTTCCAAGGGGACCAATCCCGTTCCTTGAGGGCCATGTCGCTGTGACGATTATTTCCTTACACCCATATTTATTACTTGTATTTAAAATCTGTGTATAAAAATTTGCACTATACCATGTAAATATATAAGTCTATTCTATTTCTTCCCTTTCCAATTATACTGTTTATTTTTCCTATTGGTTTTTGTTCTTGTAATATTATGTCGCTGCTGTGACAAACAAATTTCCCCATCTGCGGGACATTAAAGGATTTCTGATTATGATAATTTTGTAGCCTAGTAGTCCTGACTAGACTGGACTGATCATCAGCCGACGTGGCACTCACAAGTAGGCATTTCACAGGGCTTCAAGCTTGCTACTGCTCAATCTGTGGCGGCTCCTCTCATTCCCAAAATCTGTGGATATAGGCCAACCATCCAAGCCTTTCCCAAGCCCCCGACCTGGGGGGGACTAAGGTGATGCTGCTCATGGCTCCTTTGTGTAAAAAGTTCTAAAATTAAAAATACATTAATGCTTGCAGCTACTGTGGACACAGATGTTTTATTCAATCCTTAAAGCATTCATAATATTTTTGGGTTCTGGATTGTAAGGCTCTTTTCATGTTCATTGAGGACAACTGAGTCATGAATTCCCATTGTCAGGCATGAAAAACCCCAAAAAGAAAGCAGAACTCAACTGCTGAGTGTTAGCTGACGCATCCTAACCTGACTCATCCATATCTAAAATTTCCACAGTGAACTGCCGCAGAAATGAACACTAAACACATATGCCCACTTAGTCATTTCTTAAGCATTTGGAAACTGGCAATAAACATATCTTTGTAATTATTCCTGAAACTATCAAGAGAGAAAACTTAGAAGTATTTAATTTAAATTACATTCAAGCACATTACTGCTTTGAGGTAGGTTGAGTTACTATACTACAAAGAAATAATGCAGTTTTGGCTGCAATCATGTCTTGCACTGTCAGGGGAGAAACATCCCTGACTTCTGGTGGTGGATTTACTGCTTGTAGATGTTGGATATCACCACACAATGACAATCAACAGTTACTGTTTTCACTGAAACATTTCCTGTAACTACACAGTGGTTGTGCTGTCTTAATAAGATTTGGCGATTCATTGTACAAATAAAAATACCTGAGGACCTAATAACAAACTTCACACAGTAAGGCAGGGCCGCTGGAAGCCCCTAATGTAGCCTTGAGCTGCTAGCCTCAAACAGAGATGAGACCTGGAATCACACTTCACAGTGGAGTTCAGTTTGATTTATTTCAAATGATTTATTACCCACAAAAACCCCCTTTCTCACTGGATCAAAAACCCACTCAATAAAAAGTCACATCTGCCTTTTGCCTCCAATGGGAAAGGGATATTTATTGGCTACTGTTCTGATTGGTAGTACTTGGTACTGATTACTCGGTGGTGCTTGACACCCAGGCGGACACATTTATTTTTGCCCCTTTTCCAGTGCATTATGAAGTTAAGGATTTAAATATCATAGTATTCATTTACTATATGATAATAAATACTTCCACCCTTCATCTGTCTCTGTCCAAGCAGTGCTTGGACATTGTTCAGTCAGCATTGAGTTTTTTTAAAAGAGAGGCTGAAGAAAAAGATATACAAAAAAGTAACCAACTCAAAGCTCCAAAGAACTACTTGAAGACCCATGAAGACCAAAGACTCCTGACTGTCGTGGACTTTCCTCCACAGTCCCTGACTTCAACCCCATTGAACATTGCCGGAGGCACTTCACAGACTGAGAAAGCCAAGCCTTCTGTCAAATCAAAAGAAGCTTTGTGGAACACTGTCAGATCATGCTCGGATAAAATGAGTCAGGAGGTTTTAGAATAACTTGTGGAATCCATGCTGTCATTAAAGCAAAAGGGGGACTAGCCAAAGATATTCTGAAATTCATGGACATTTTTCTAAGGATTAAAGTTTTTACTGAAATTGTTAGGCTGATATAATTCTTTTACAAAATATTAGTATTTTTACTAGTTGTCACAACTTTCAGACCCTTATGCACATTAACATGCAAATTTTGGTGTAAAAATTATATAACAGTGATTACCACTAATGTATTGAGTTGGAAGACTTCTTTTAGACACAAAGAAACATGATTTTAGGACGGGCAAAGAAATACAAACTAGAATATCTGTTATTGCAAAAGAACATTATGTTAAAACAGAAGTCTTTTTCGATGCCTCAGCTAGGCAGATGTGACTTAGTTTCATATATTTTTTCTCACCTGTTTGCTGTGTGTGTGTGTTTTATTTTTTTTATAACTTTATAGTAAATCTTAAATATTTCAGTGTACGGCTTCTGTAACATAAACGAGTCATATTTCTATTAACTCTAGCCGAAGATATATTTGCTTTTACAGACACGTTTGGGTACACTTCAGGGCTGGCTCGCGTATCCTGCTTCAAGTGTGCCCATCCTCAGAAATTAATGCTATGCATACACAAAATTCAATATGCACATGAATGATAGGAGCGGTGTAGCACCAGTATGGGGATGGGACACAGTCAAGAGGAGTCAGTAAACACATCAGCGGCAGCAGGGACAACAAGCTAATGTGTGCCATGAAGTGGTATCCTCCGGTAACACACGTTGTGTAGAATGTGAACAATGACATTCACTAAGCAGCCGGTTGTCTACGCAAACATCTCTGGCCCAACCTGTTGGAGCATTGAGGTGCAGTAGAGATACCAGGGCTGGGCGCACTCAGCAGCAGCAACTACAGATATTGGAAAATTTCTTATTTGGACATTTATCCAGTCATTATACAACTATGTACAAGGAATCATGCAGATTAAAGTCCAATTAATACATGGGCCAACTGATTTGGTCATTGGCAACTACATGTACAGCTTGTCCAGATAATGTCCTGTAAAGTTCACTTCTTTTGCGTTTCAGTATTCAGCAAATTCTAAGATTCTACAAAATGTCTTTGCATTCAGAACATTTTCCACTGATGCTTGTAATTGGGCATCGGAGGGATTTTTTTCTGTTTATGATAAACTAGAGGATTGATGGTCTTACCTCATTGTGGGGCAGCCCGGCAGCAGAAAAAATCGGGATTTTCTGTCCTCTGGCAATGCTGTTCATGCCATCGATGGCAGAGATGCCAGTCTGGATCATCTCCTCTGGGTAGATACGGCACTGAGGATTGATGGGCTGACCTGAAAAACACAGAACGGGGAAGAGAAATCTATATTCATATTCAGTACAATGTACTGAACTTGTTCTCTGTATTTAACCGATCCCTGGCAAGCAGTTGATAGTCACCATGTAGTGCCAGGGGACTTCAGTTCTAGGCCAGTGCAAGGTGCAAGGATAATAAATCAGTCTGCGCCAAATTTCGGTACCTGAAAGTAGCAACCCTACTCGCCACTGACCAAACATGCTGAGGTGAAGCAGCCATTGCAGGCTCTATTTTTTATTTTTTTTTTTTACAAAGAAGCAGCTTAAGGAGTAGGGTTGAGCAAGGTTGAAATGAGTATTTGGTACAGAGTACAGTAATTAGTAGTTTCTAGTTTTTAGCTGGAATTCACACAGTGGCTATATGGCCAATATGCATAGCTAGTAGTTGAAATTTCCTCACGTTTCTTCAAGGTACAGGACTTTTGCTACATTAGACCAATAACTATGAGGAACAGAGATTTCAGTCCAATGAGAGTGGGAAATTAAAAAGCAGCAGAATTGGAAGCTGAACTGCATTACTGAAAGTTGAAATGAATTGCACTGTATGAATATCACAAAGATTACCTGAAATGCTTGGAAGCACTTTCCAATTATCAGTTCTAGATCAATTTAGGCTTTTCTGTTCCATAGTATTGCTGAATACTGGACGTGACCAGACATCTGCTGCCTAATTCACTACTTAACAGTTTTTATGCATCAGTGTAACCAGCACATTTTGGCCTGTACCAAAGTGTTGACCATAAATAGACATCGTTAGGTCCAGAAATATTAAGACATTGACACAATTTTCATAATGTTGGCCCTGTACACTACCACAATGGATTTGAAATTAAATAATTGTGATGAAATTGAAGTGCAGACTTCCAGCTTTAATTCGAGGGTATTTACGAAATTGGAGGAAGGGTTTAGGAGTTGCAAAAACTTTCAGAGTTACAGTAAGACATGCGTGCGAGATAGTAAGTTGTCACCTCCAGGGCTTCATACAAATAAAGGAAATTCTGACTCTGATTTTGCGGGGATTGTGAAGCTTTTATTATCGTTTTACAAACGCATCTTATATTGTTCTAAATTTTTCTGAAAGATGTTAACTAAATTAATATTCTGTTATTTTTTAAAATAATAATAACTGGCCCAATCAATATTCAATGAATGGTCATGTGTCTAAAATGGCTTATTCCTATCAGCATAATGATTTTCTTTTTTAATGCAGCATTCAATCCAAGTGGCCTAGAAATCACCCTTGAAAACTACAGGAAGACAAACAGGTTACTGAGGTCATACCCATGATGTCCAGGTAATCCTCAGCCAGAACACTGGGCCCACGGTCGATGGGTTTTCCAGAGCCATTGAACACACGACCTGAAAGAGGAAGATGTTCTCCTTTCAGCCAAGTAGGAATCAAGTCTGTCATTTAATAAGTAACTTATAGTTTACCTGTAAGTTTAATTAAAAAAGAATTATTAAGAAACAGATAAAATGAAATTCATTAGATGACACTTCTAACCACATCTGATTTATTCTGTTTTGTGTCAGACTCTAAACAGATAAGAGTGGCTCTGATGGCTCTTGTCTAGTCTACAAGTAACAAGTACAAGTAATTATAAATTCATGGACGTGATTAATGATACTTCAAAAACAAAAGCAGGTTTACTTTCTACCGCTATTCAAATATATCTAACCTTGTGCTGTACTGAGATAATCACATAATCACACTGATTTAGACATTCAAAAACATTTGGAAAAAAGGTTTTGATTCAGTGCCATTTTGCCTTTACCGTTTGTTGAAAACGTAAGTAAAATGAGAAGAATGAGAAGAATGCAGTTTAACTCTAAACAGCATTCACTTGCTTTAAAAAATATATATCTTTGTGTCACAAAGACAAACAGGAAAAAAAAAAAACAGAACTCTGAATTAATTAGTGTTAAACTGCATTATTATCACTAAATTTGGATTAAATATGCAATGTAAAATGTGGTTCATAATACCCAGCATGTCCTCTGATACTGGGGTACGCAGGATATCACCAGTAAACTCGCAGGCTGTCTTCTTAGCATCGATACCAGATGTTCCCTCAAAAACCTGAACACACACAGACATGGAAAAAACAACCATTAAGAAAAACAAATCTCAAGACAGTTTAGCTATAGAAAGAAATTGGTCTCCAAATGGCCACAGATGTGTACAACATAATCTACAAAAGAAAAATGTTAGCATGTATACAACGATTTGTGTGTCATTTTGGATACTTAAAATTCACCAATCCGCTCCACAAATATAAAGCAGTTTGAGCGCATGAAAAACAGTTTTACAAATGCACAAAAATAAATGAATAATCAAATATATAAAATGGGTCAATAAATAAATGAATATGGCATTAAATGCACCAAAATATATAAAAAACAAATGTAAGCATTAATTTACAAAATGTGACTTAATATCTCTCTATAAAAGCAAGAAATCTGTCTGTCTGTGTTTGTGTGCCTCAAATATGAGGCAACATAAATATTGATGGCAACCCGGATGTGAGAGGACGCTGGCGTGAATATCGCCGCTTCTCGAACCGGAGCAAAACTTTTTCTGCTGAAATTTGAAAGCCAAGATGTCTTTACAAGCTCTGGGGCTGTGCCAAGCAATGCCAACTTCCAAACCTGCGTATTCAATTGCTATCCAACTGACAATTACTCCGTTGGCCCTCTCTCCACCACAACCTCAGGATTATTCACCGCCTGGCTCCTTTATCGCTCTCCTCTGCTACTGTGGTCTCCCCCGGCTCGCGGCGATGTTGGATGGTCGCTGCTCCGCCGCTGTTGGCATGGTCTTCAAATACTCAGCGCAGGACCCTTGCTGTAACTTCATCCCAAACTCCATCGCTGTGATTACATTTTTTGGTCTCCTTCGTCGCCCCCGCTATATGCACAGTTTATTCATACGGACAATGGTATTCTCTGCAGCGCTGACTGTGGTGCTGCTATTCCCTCCGTGCTGACTGACAGGTGCTCCATCGCACCAGCACAACGTCATCAAAGCCAACCACAGGTGCGCACGTTGAGCTATCGGAGACCCTTGGCTTGTGTGAATGGTGCCGTTTCCTCCATATTCCCTGCATCAGCATCTGTGAACAACACTGCAGCTTTCATGCTGCCGAATCCTCGTTCACTAAACAACAGAAAAATACTCATCCATGAACATCATCACAGACAGGAAAATTTACTTTCTTTGCCTAACTGAGACATGGCAGCATCAGCAGGACTTCGTAACTCTGAATCAAACCACTCCCCCAGGCTATGTTTACATACAGAAGTCCCGCTCTAAGGGCCATGGTGGTGGGCTGGCAGTCATACATCGAGCTAACATCCTGGATGAACAACTTCCAGCGCTGAATGTCACCTCATTTGAGTGCGCAGCCTTCTCTCTGGCTGGGCATACACAGCTACAGGTTGTCCTCATCTACCGCCCTCCAAAAGCCTCCTCCACCTTCCTATCTGAGCTACTCACCTGCTCCTCCATTGCTCCATGTCTGCATCTACACTCCTGCTTGGTGATTTCAACATCCATGTGGACTCCACCAGCTGCCCCTTTGCCTCTGAATTCCTGTCACTCCTGGACTGCTTCAACATCAAACAGCATGTTAAAGGTCCCAGCCATGTCAAAGGCCACATGGTGGATCTGGTGTGCTCCACAGGCACAGCTCTCTCCCATCTACAGTGCCTGGACCTCGCTGTTTCTGACCACCTTGCCGTCTTTTTCACTGTTCCTGTCCCTGTGCCCAAGCAGTGCATAAGTCGTAACATCACTTACAGGAACATCAAGCCAGTGAACACTCTGGCCCTGACCAATATCCTGGAAACCCACCTGGCCTCTGATCACTCTGACACCTCACTGGATGGGCTGGTGGCGCACTATAATGCTGCTATCTGCTGGGGTCTTGACTCCCTTGCCCCTCTTAAAACCTGGACTGTCTCCTATACCCATTCTGCCTCACCGTCCACCATGAAGCCTACAAAGACCACGTTAGGTCGTTAGGACGTTAGGGGCGGCAATAGCTCAGGGGACCTGGCTTGGGGACTTGAAGGTCACCGGTTCGAGTCCCACTCGGACCAAAAAAAGAACGATGTGGACTGGCAGTTGGAGAGTGCTGGTTCACATCATGGCATTGCCGGGGTGCCCTTGAGCAAGGCACTGACGCCTAACACTGCTCGTTGGGTGCCGTGGCATGTATGGCAGCCCCTTCGCTCATCTCCTCTACACTGCATGTGTGTGTGTGTGTGTGCGCACGCACACCTGTGTGTAATGTGAGTGGAAAAAAGAATTTTCCCAATTTGGGATTAAAATAGTATAGAAAAAAAAAAAAAAAAAAAAGAAATTTAAAAAAATAAAAATAAAGACGCTTTCTCCAAAGCCAAAATAACCCCAGAATGTTATTCTCCACCATTAACCGGCTCCTTAGCCCTCTTGATGTCCTCCAGCTTTCTGGTCCCATCCTCCAGAAGCCAGGTCTGGACCCAGATGACTTGCATAACTACTGGCCGATCTCCAACCTTGCTTTCCTAAGCAAAATCCTGGAAAGAGCAGTTGCCGCCCCACTCCAGCAGCACATGTCCAACTAGCTTCAGGGCATGCCATAGCACAGAAATTGCCCTCATCAAGATCACCAACGACCTCCTCATTGCTGCCGATTCTGGCCACATCAGTATTCTGATCCTCCTGGACCTATCTGCAGCCTTTGACACAATCTCCCACACCATTCTCCTTACACGCCTATCTGACTACCTTGGCCTCACCGGGACAGCACTCTCCTGGTTCCAGTCCTATTTAACAAACAGGAAACAGTTTGTCACAATTGGAAACTCCAGTTCCACCCAAGCTCCAGTCAACCAGGGCGTGCCTCAAGGGGCTGTGCTTGGACCCCTCCTCTTCACCATCTACATGCTCCCCCTTGGTCAGATAATTCGCAAACATGGTCTCAACTTCCATTCCTAAGCTGTTGACACTCAGTTATATCTCTGCACCAAGCCATCCACCCAGCTACCCCCACAGTAACTCGTCAACTGCCTGCATGATATAAAACTCTGGATGGCATCAAATCTGCTCAAACTAAAACACCAATAAAACAGAGCTCATGGTTGTGGCCTCCAAGGCGCTGCTCAAGAAGGTTGGAGATCTTCTCCTGGATGGCTGCTCTATCTCCCCATCCACGGAAGTCCACAACCTGGGTGTCATCCTTGATTCCACGCCATCTACAAAATCAGCTTTTTATCATCTCAAAAACATCTCCCGACTCCAGCCCCCCTTCTCCGAACCTGAGACTGAGACCCTTATCCATGCCTTCATCACCTCCAGCCTGGACTATTGTAATGGAGTCCTGTCCGGGCCCCCTTCCAAAACCCTGGACAGGCTCCTGTATGTGCAGAAATCTGCTGCCAGGGTCCTCACCCGCACCAAGCCTCCTCCACCCCTATACCCAGTCTCGGACACTGCGCTCATCAGGCACACACCAGCTCTCCATCCCTCACACCAAACTACAAACCCTCGGCGAATGAGCCTTCTGTGTGACAGCCCCCACTCTCTGGAACACTCTCCCAGCTGAAATCCACAAACTGACTTCTCTGGAGACTTTCAAAAGAGACCTAAAAACCTATCTTTTTAATAAGGCCTAGCACCTCTAGATCCAGCCCCATCAAATCAATCAACTTTTCAATTTCTTTATCTTACATGTATTTTTTGTTTATCCATTTATGCTTTGTTTTGTTTGTTCCACTTTGTTAAGTGTCCTTGGGTACCCCGAAAGGCACTATTTTAAATTAAATGTATTCCGTTCCGTTCCGTTTTCTTGACCGCTTTATCCCTCTCGGGGTCGCGGTGATGTTATAGTCCCCCTTTTTCAGGGGGATTACTGGAGCCTATCCCAGTGACTCGTTGGGCGGAGGGGTTACAACCCTGAATGAGTCGCCAGCTCATTGCAGGACCCTTACTGATGGCAGAGGCTAGAGCCAACTGCACATCAGGAGCAGTTTTGGGGTTCAGTATCTTGCTCAAGGATACTTCGGCATGTAGCTCAGTCCCGCCCAGGGGAGCCTGGAATCGAACCAGTGACCTTCCGATCACTGACCAAACGGCTCTACCCACTGAGCTACAGCCGCCCCATTATTATATTATTATGTATTATTATTATTAAATATCTCTGCAGATCAGGATTAGACTGACCTGAAATTTTCAACATGGCTGCTGCGTGG
>OMLP01043696.1:0-13146 GCA_900302685.1 Spondyliosoma cantharus | reverse complement strand
GGAAGAAAATACACATTTGAAATGACGTCTGGAAAGAGCCCTTTGGCCCGCAGACCTAAATGGTGATTTGTGTCTGTCTCCGGCACCCTGCAGGTACACATTTGCGTAACACCAGTTGGTCAAAGGATGTCTGGGCCCACCTGGATCACTATGTTAAATGTGTGCCCCCATACCTTCCCCCAAGGACATCTGGACCCACCTTGATCACTATGTTAAATGTGTGCCCCCCCCCGCTGTTCACACTCTCCAAAGAGCAGACGCCCTGCCTTTGCATCCCTTTTGTTTACCTTTTGTTTTGTACCTGCCCTTCCTTGTTCTTTGTTCTTACTGTATAAAATGATACTGTTTAATTTGCTCTGGGTCCACTCACCGGCTCAGATCCGCTCTGTGCCTTTCGGTTCACCAGTTTACCGGTATTCTTTGAATAAACACATCGCCACAGCAAACTGCTCAACAGGACTTAAATGATTTCTTCAACAATGGCCCTGAGAAGGGACCCCCTGACCCCATATTCCTGCAGCACCTCCCACAGAACATCCCTGGGGACCCGCTCGTACGCTTTATCCAGATCCACAGAACACATGTGGACTGGGACATTGTACTCCCAGGCCCCCTCCAGGATCTGTGCCAGAGTAAAGAGCTGGTCCGTTGTTCGACAATCGGCCGTACCCTCATTTCCAGCACCTTGGAGTAAACCTTTCCCAGGCAGGCTGAGTAGTGCGATACTTCTGTAATTGGCACACACCCTCTTGTCCCCCTTCTTAAAGAGAGGGACCACCACACCTGTTTGCCACTCCTTCGGCACCATCCCCGACATTTTAAAACTTATTTTGTTATTACAATTAGTTCACAACTAGATTAATAAAACTTGTTTAAGAAAAAACCTTATTTTTCCCCCATTGACATCCTGTTCCACATAAATAGTTAACGTGCTAACATGCTAATACCACGTTTCAAATGGTGGATTGCTGTTAATATACTACTTGGTAGGAAGATACTGCAAGAACCCTACAACAAAGGCTGCCCTTAAGGATCATGTTAGGAGAGCAGTCTATCAAGGAGGACATGTATGGGGTCAGATGCTGGTGTCAACACCAGAGCTTTCTTTTCCTTGTAGATGGAGCTGGTCAAAGGCATCTGAGGGTCATTATTAACCATTTCGGAAGTGCCTGCCTGATGTAGGCCAGTCCAGCTATGAACTTATCTCATGCAAATGTAAGAAGGGTTGTGTTAAGCAGTGTAAGGGCAAAAAAGCTGCCTAAAAAGACTGCACAGCTCTCTGTTACTGTGAAGGGGATTGCTGTGAGTCTTCCACAATTTACCCCATGTTTGGACAGTTACTATTGTCAATTAGGCCTATCTTGCATTGTAAGCTTCCAAATAGGCTAAATACTACAGTTGCCACCTGAATTCCTAATCATAAAAATGTGTGATTTGACCCCAATATCATTCATATCACAGGAATCCATGCAACTTTGAAGCAATAGCGATTTTCAAACCTGTCATGGCGGCCATCTTGAAAAATGACATCCATCTTGAAATGTATTTGTATCATTCATGTACAAACTCCAAATAGATAAATACATTTAACTAACTACATCATATTATAATCAACACACAAAAGAAAATTCACATGGAAATGGTAGTCAATGGTGGCCACATTGAAAATTCATGATAGCCCGATATCTAATTTTTTTTGGACTGTCTTTGGCTATAAGTGTACCAAATTTCACGCTTTTATCACAAAGTGCACGACGAGAGGAAATTATTCCAAACATCTGATCAAATCAATTTCAAATCTAAATTTCAAATCTCATTATGAGATTAAATCTCATTATCTGAAGTAGTAATTTCTTTTACACGGATCCTCGATTTCCCCACATCAAATCAAACTTGTACAGACAAGGACATAAGGTTATACGGGTTTATTAACTAAATGAATGCAAGGTAAATGTAATGAAATGGTAAATGAAACAAACAGATGACAACAGGTAACAGAACGGATGGATTATAAGGGACATATAATGTGACTTAGAAGTGATGGTGGATTTTGTGATGGCGAGTAATTTGAAAATATTACAAGAGTAAAATTTGAAACTACGGACCTTAACCGAAATCTTTCTTGAGCTTAAAGGATGGGGATCAAAGCTTCAGACAGATACCAACTCTTTCATGTGTGTGTCCGGCAGGATACCGGGTTTCAGCCTTACTTGGTTGTAGATAGACTGACTCCCGGTTGTTTAATATCGTCCTGCTTCCAGCTTCATGGCGGCTTGCCGACCGGATCAGCGGCAGAGGGGAAGTTACGTCTCGTCTTCTGATGACCGGCTCCCTCCGTTCAAAAAGCCTAGCAGGAAGTTTTCACTTGAGTGTGCTGGAGGCTGAAAGGCGTCGCCTGGCGATAATGTTAATGATTACCCTTGTTCAGCTGGAATTTAGTACGTCTCTGGAGCAGTCAACTACTGTAATGTCTGTTTTGTTGATGATCAATGTTTGATTAAAGAGTTTTAGAGTGGTTAATCTTCAGCTCTTATCGTGAACAGTTCAGCTCCTGTTTAAAAACAACTAGAGGATGAAACGCTGGCCGGGCCAATCTTCCGTCGTCGTTAAAATACGAGACCTCGAATAAATTCACCTCCGTGAATAAGGCGACTGAGACTTGACTTATATATAAACTACAAAAAGAATAAAAGATAAGTTTCGATCTTGCGGGAGCTTTTCAAAGTAAAGGCATTTTACTTCAAAAATTCAGTGTGTGTGTAGCAAAAACGAAGTACGGAATTAAAAGTAGGAATGAGAGCAAATATCAAAGGAAAAATCCTTAAGGAAAAGTTACAAGAGTGGTTACAAGGGAGTAACAAGAGAGAGAGATGATCTTTGTCAACTTCTTTTGTATCATAATCTGAAGGCGGTCCTGGAGGTGGACTAATGACATCACTTCCTCTGGCAGTGTTAGAGCAGAATAGACTATTTAATTCTTTTACTGTTTTATAAAAGTTTCGAAATCATTGATTTGCCGTTCAAAGAGTCCACCATGACCTTATGACATATCAAATTTTTATGACTTAAGTGACATTAAATGAAGTTGCTTGATGAAGGAATGGGGAAGAAATAATTGGTTAAGACATTACACACGTATAAAGTAACACTGATGATTTGTCACACATTTGGCATGGTGCTAGCTTAATACTTGACACAAAAATATAAAATATACGTCCGAGGAATTTGCTATATTGGGTTAAAAACATTAAAAGACAAAACAATATCAGTGGTAGAAGGTAGTCAGCTATCCCCAAACCGGCCACGAGATGGCACTGTTGTTCCACCAGACAGTTAAGCATATTAATACAGGATCAGGGATTGCCTTATTCTTTTAGTGAAAGAAATGGGAAAAAACATCATTTTTATGACAACCTTGTGCTGGATGTGAATCTGTCAACTGGGCAGTGATCAAATTACACTTTAATGCTTATCCAGGATATAACTTGAAATCAGACAGAGTACTTCTGCTGTTCTTTGGAATGTAAATGGCTTGAGACAGAACACGTTATATTGCACACCTTGATAAGATAAGAGCGAATGCCAGATGTTTGGCTGAGGTAGTTATTGCTTTAACCAAGTTGAGTCTGCCAGAACAAAGGGAGAAGCCACAGTTCAATGACCGTCCTTTGCCAATTCACAATCAAAAGAAAAATATTTAGTTATCCACACTTCTTTGTGAAGACGGTCTTGTCTCCCATCTCCAGATGTTAGGCTCTTGACCTCCTGGGGGAGGAAGGTTATACTCTGGTGAGGGGGGACAAAGATGGCAAATGGTGACTCCCTTTGTGACTGTTTATGGCACGGCGGAGCCTAGTCTTCCTGTCAGGGCAAAGGTTCAACAGAGGAGGGGGTAAAGTAGGTGAGAGCTGAAAGTGGCAGAACAGGCCTCTGATATCCAATGCATGAAGACGGGACATGTTCCTACATCAGCCACTCAGCCCCTGCTGCTGCTCCAACAGCACCTCCTCCAACTACAGCCCAGAGATGCAGGGAAATGCCCACGGTTGTGGATAAGAAATGCTGCAACCAACAGCCTGAGATGTGCATTTGCATTTTTGAGTGTTGTGCAATACTGTAGATAGATTTTTCTTTTTTTATATCGTTCAAAATTTACATAGCAATATATCTGTGATTTCATTATTTATATAATAAAGTTTCTTTCCACAGCGATTTCTTTCTTTCTTTTCTTTTGCAAAATTATAAAATTGTAATTGTAAAAAAAACGTTGTGCTAAGGGGATGGCAATAGCTCAGTCCGTAGGGACTTGGCTTGGGGACTTGAAGGTTGCTGGTTCGAGTCCCACTTGGACCCAAAAAAGAATGATGTCGACTGGCAGTTGGAGAGTGCTGGTTCACATCCTGGGCATTACCGAGGTGCCCATGAGCCAACCCCTAACACTCGTTGGGCGCCATGGCATGTGTGGCAGCCCCTTCGCTCATCTCCTCTACTCCTCTATAAAAAGATTACTTTATTGAAATACCCTTCGGACTTTTTTAAAAACTAACCTTCAGTATAAGAAATTGGGTCTAGGCATGCATGTCTCAAAAGCAAATATGCTTATCAGAAACAAGTAATAACTCTATAAATATTGTCTTTACTTTTCAAAGTAATATAACAATGTAGATTGTATGCAGAGGAACAATGCAGTTAGTTGTCAGTCAAGGTCAACATAAACCTTGATTTTTGCTGGAAGAAGAAGGAGAATAAAGAATTGGATGTAATATATATACACATTTAGGAAGAGTCAGGGTCCTATAGTTACATGGGTTTTATTTCAACAAAGTTATTACATTGAAAATTTGAAACAGTCAAAATGATGACTTGGTTGGTGGTGTGACATTTTGAGTTTGGCCTTGCCAGATGAGGCCTGACTTTTTTTTAAAATACATTATTGTGCCTTTTATAGTTTTCAGTAGCCATCAGGGAGGCAGTATGTAGCTGTGACAGCTTGAACACAGCTGGCCACTGTCTAAATAATAACAGCTGACGAGCATTATGATCATGTTTTTGGAGTATCCTGGTTATGTTTTGCACATGTAAACATGTTATCCCAGTTTTGAGAATCCAGGATACTGTTGCATGTAAAAACCTTATCCAGGTTTCTGAACATTCTTTGTTAGTACAGAACATAGTGGCTGAGATGGTGAGAAATTAAGATAGACGTAATAACATTTATTATGCTTATAACATACTCTATCGAGCCGTCAGGTCTTCTCTTGGGTGGTCTGTGGACATGGTGGTTGTAGTCCAGGCCAGCCAGTAAGATTCGGGCTTCATAGACTGGAGGACTGAAACTGAAATGCTTGCTGGCATACATCAGGATTTGATTATGGAAGGACTCCAGCTCTGCAGTTGACCTACAAATTCAATGGGAAATATCAGATTATAATTTCTTTCTGAACTGTACTCTGAGTGTACATGTACAAATAAAAACACTGAATAATCTTTGAAAAACGACACAAAAGGGAAATTAAACTGCATGATCATACCTTAAATGCAAGTACTTGTGAACCTCCTTCAACCAGCGGTCACTGAGAATGATTTCAGACAAAACTTCATGGGCAGCAGACCCCTTCCCTATCCACTCCTTTTCTCTGTCTTCCTCCAAGGGACCATGTTGACAGGCATCGAGGGACCACTCATGCTCTCCTGTGACATGATGCAGAAGGCCAATCCACATGTCCAAAGCAGAACAAGAACAGGAACATAAGAGTTTGAACTTTGAAATGCAGGCTAGTCTATTTCTCTGAGTAGGCTTTACCTTTACAACTAGTTGTTGCATATCATCCATCATTTTTTTTTTTTTATTGCAGGAAGATGTATTTGAAATTTGTAAAAAGTAATACATTTCGCATGGAGTGACCACTAAAAGTTGAAAACATATATGCTGTAATTGGCCCATACCTGTCAACACAAACATCAGTGCTAAGATGTAACAGCCAAAATCAGCTGTACACCTAGTATGTATGAGTGAATAATTGGATTACTCACAAAAAAGTTCATCATAGTTTTCAGCCATCATGCAGCAGTACCAGAAATGATTGCAGATATCAAAAGGATGGAACAACCCCTTTGTTGTCCTGCCTAAATAAATAAATACATTACATTGGAGAAACATATAAGTGTCTAATAGTTGGAATGTCTTAATTTATATAAACACACTTACTGCTTGTATCTTCTTGCCCAGGTTTTTTGCCACATATCTAGAGTGAGACACACTCCACTGTCCTTGTATTTCCCCTTTGCTGGATCTGTATAATCAAAGTATAACATGCAGTGTAATTAGGTATACTGTTTAATAACCAAATGTAATCCCGATAAGGGTCAAGCCAACATAAATAAATCTAACTCAGGTAATTTCCTAAAATGTCAGCTGGGGGTTAACATTATTATAAGTTTACAAAGAGCAGGCTTAAGGCCCCCACACACCGCCCAGACTCAAACCAACAGCCAACTGCCTTTATCCGACCACTCTGTTGCCTCTCGTCTGACCCGTTTGGCAGAAAAGTTGCATTGAACACACTGCTTCGACGTGCTGCCAACTTCACAGTAGCGTGTACGTTCTGCGCTTGCGCGAGATGCTATAAACAGGTGCCACTAGTGTTGTGTATAAAAAAGACGCTGGACTAGAGGTTTATGCATACAACTCTCTTTACTTTCGATCAAAACGAAACTTAACTATTTCAGACAAAAACAGCTGCATACTAAACATGCAGCGAGGCATTACCAAACGAACAAGGATTAGCTAGTCTTGTGCCAGTACTCAAAAACATGAAAACAGGGAATGACGGAATGGAGTGCATAGAAAAACACAGCACACACAGTATTCCGCCCCTCCCACACACACCGCTGATTTGCTAGCACACCTCCAATCAGAATGGTCATACAGCTAGCACACAACCAATCAGAGAATCCAATGGCTCAGACGGCCGACAGGCAACCTCCTCAGACTTCGCATGTTGAATCAGAGCAGACAACGTCCGCGCGGCTCCAAAAGCTTCCAACGCAGCTGAACACACCGAACATATTTGTTCCCGACCTCGTCAGAGTCTCCACAAACGCTTCAGACGTCCAACGGTTGGGTCAGTGTGCTCCTGCCTTTAGAGGCTGTGTTTGAACAAGCTGCACCCAGCATAAGATCCAGAAAGCCACAGTGATTTTCAGTGGAAGATTTCGCAATTTCACATTATGAAAACGGCCAAGTTGCAGAGGCTAGACATTACTCTTGTCAATAGTCAACATTGCTGGCCACCAAACGAGCAGAAATAAATCATGTCGACATGAAAAGTAATTACAGCAATATGTATTCAGTAAAAACCCAGCACACACTGATTGGTTGTGAATGCAGGAGGCAACCATATGTTCCTCTGTTTTATTATTATATCTTCCTATTATTATATCTAATATCATCATTATTACCTCCTGCCAAGTTTTGACAGTACACATTGCCAAAGAGGTCCCCTATCGTGCTAAGAGCATTCTTTTCCTTGCGCTGCTGTGGCTCCGTAGTCGTGGCGTTCTCCTCTTGGCCTTCCTCTCCGCCTGTCTCCTCGCTGAGCTCGGCAAGCTCCCTCTGAACCTTATCTCGCACTGCCTGCGGCGACTCTTGCTCCAAATGAACCAGTCGGTGAAAACATGGGTCGAGGTAGCTGGCTATGTTCAGTAGGAAGAATGCACCTTTGTCGGGGCCATATCGTGCCTTCAGATCAGTTGACATCATTGTTTTCATCTCTTTCAGTCCTGCCGGGTCATCGGTGGAGGGATTGAGTTGTGTCAGAAGCACACACTGCAGGGGGAGGACCGCTGATGCTGTTGGGTAGTTTTCTGTTGACAGCGCCTGGGTGGCTACTTTGAACGGCTTCAGCACGTCTTTCTCTTGCGGGACAAACACACAATTAATAACAAGCTTATCCTAGCTCCACTAACGTTAGATAGCTAGCTAACATGCTATACTACTAGCTAGTAAGCGCAGTTAGGCTATGTGCCACTTGACGTTACACAAAACACAAATTTAGCTTAACGTTAACTAGGCACACACACACACACACACACACACACACACACTCAAATGCAGTCAGATATGCACATGTAAGCATTCACACATGACTACAAATGTACAGAGTATTTTTCTCAACATTTTAACTACATTGAACTATTATCTTTTCATTCATTTAATCCAGGAACTCTGTTTAAATATTGAAATGTTCCTCATCATTGATACATTGAGATTTATTGAATTTCTCAGTCCGATTCAAAGTATTTGATTCATTCTCACTGTAACATCTCTGCATACTCCATCAGCTGCTTTTCAACACAAATTCAAGCAAGTGTTGCTGTTCGGCTCAAAGCTTATATTCTATTTTTAATGGTTCATTCTCACCCAACTATTAAGAAGCTTCATTCTCTTCAGACGAGACTTCAAATAAATAAAAGCCACCAATTGAGTTTGGCTTCAGTTTTATTTCACAGTTTTAAGATATTGTGGACATTATTCAAAGTTTTCACAGCCAGCAATCCGCATTTGGCTTCAGCTGGTCAACAGGGAGCATTCACAATCGCAAGTTCTTCAGAACTTGCCTTCTCTATTTTCAGTAAGTTACTTAGATGTTTTTTTTTTATAACCGAAACTGTTGTGAATATTGCTAAATGATTAGTAAACCACATACAAAATTTAGCTGTGAGAGCACAGAAACGTTCCACATAATTATGAGGGCAAAAACATAACCGATAAGACTGCCAGGTGACTTCATAAAGATATTTTCTGCTACTTTCTAATAAAACAACGCCAACCAGTAACGTTAGCCCTAGCATCAGAAAGAAGCTAATGTTAGCTCTAGCATCAGAAACAAGCTAACGTTAGCACTAGCATTGGAAACAAGCTAACGTTAGCCCAACTGCAACATCACAGAAACATCACATGCACAATAGAGTACTAGTTTAACAATTAAAGTTAGCTTTTTAACCCCGTTGAAAATTAAATCAAACATTATGTAAATCAAGCAGGGGTAGCAGAAAAGTCACCAACTCTGCGTCGTTTTTGAATACTTCCAGATCCCGGAGTTCCCTCCACCTCTGAAAAGCCACTCTGATGATTACTCTGGTATTATCCCGGGCTCTGTCTAATTCTTTCTTTTGTGCTTTTTTTTCTTCTGGCTTCCTCTTTTTACTCATCTTTGCTGTGTATGCTGTTGTTGGTAACGGAGGTATCGGTAGTTTTTTTTGGAGATATGAGCTTGACCTAGGGCTAGCATTGAGCTGAGGCGGAAGGGGGAGGGAGCTGTCCGCAGAGTGTGTGTGAGCAGTGATTGACAGCTGTCAGACACTCCATCAGACACCATCCTGGCTCTGATTGGTTCTTTTTGTTCAATTGCGGTGGATTCTGGCAATAGAGCTCAACAGTGACCACCCAGTTTTTGAGATGAGTCGTGACCATAAAACATTTAATTCAGCGCAAAAAAAAAATTGGAAAACTCAGAAAAAAGCAAAGGTACAGGACTGTGTACATAATTATCTTAAGAGTAAAGGAACTATTCGTCCCATAAACCATTGCGATATGTAACAGCGACGTCTCTGATTGGTGGAGCTCGCTGTTACCATGGAAATTTTTATCAAACCCGTGAATTTCATGTTCGGGTGAACCCTTCCGAAACTCTTGTCCTCATCTCTAAAAAACCACAGTAGGTCAGAAAGGGAAATCATGATAGCTCTGTGGTAAACGATCGTAGAGTTCAGTGTTAGCAGTAACTAGCGAACATGAAATTCACGGTGTTCGGTAAACATTTCCATGGTAACAGCAAGCTCCACCAATCAGAGACGTCGCTGTTACATTATAGGATTGTGGGTAGTGTAGTACTTTTCCATGACATCGCGAATAAAACGTGTTTTTCTTAAAACAAGGTTGATATCATAAGGACTTGTGGCTTCTACATGATCATATACCATCGTATCACAATCTCATAGCTCATGGTAAGTCTACTTTGGATGGTTACGTTGGTTTTCTTTTTTATGGAAAATAAAGACTTTGAACAATCTGTCTAATATTTGTTTTCTCACATCAGCCTAATTTTCATGTCACACATGTTTAACAAAGGCATCATCTGGTGTCCATCGCTATAATTTCACAGTACACTGGTCTCATTGTTAATGGATTACACATTACGGTTAATTAATTTACAATACCTTGCAGCTAGACCCCTCTATGCTTCAGAGCATACTGAGTATAGAGCATACTAAGTATACTATGTATTAGTATGGATAGACTGACCTTCTCTTTTCTCTATGTCCTCCTATATATAGTGCAATCAGTATCAGTCTGGTGGTGCAGACCAGAATGATATGTATCTTTAAAATCAGAAAGGATGTCTGACATGGTGGAGTTAGGATTATACTGTTTTGTGCAAGTTCTGCCATTTTACTGACTTACGTAACCTATGGCACAGTCTGAGACAGTTTGTAGATGAGTGTTAAGCATTTGGAATGAGTGTCTAAGAATTCTGAGACCAGGAGAAAATGGTAGCCCGTTCACTCAAAGGTTGAGACTGTGTTGCTTACCCAAGGAAAGGAGTTCAAGTGTTTCAGGCTTAAGAGTGAGGATCTGACAGAACACAAGATTGGCGGACAGGTTTGATTTGACATCAGCAGTAGTGCAAGTTTTTTTTTTTATCATGACCATATGAAGAGAAGGCAAAGCTCTCAATATGTTCATGTTTATTGTGATGGATGGATGGATGGACGGACAGACAGACAGATGGACAGATGAGCAAGGACAACACCATCACTGAGATGTACATGATGTACGATGTTGAAGAAGGTAATTGAGTACAAGCACAATGTTGAACAGCTGCGTTTTGGGGAAGGCTTCTGTAGGGATTTCTGTGGTTGGTTGGGCAGGTTCGGAGTGGCCACAGCAAGAGAAGGGGCACACATGCAGGAATCTGCACTAAGGCATGATGCAGCCTGATCCATTAAAGTTAGTGCAGACGGATCAACTTCCTAACTGCAGCACTGGTCTACCTTTTTGTCTATGTCTTGGGGTAAGGGTATGGATGCAACAAAGCTTGTGACTTTTGGAATATTGTCTGGTGATGAAGTAGTGGAGGAGTGACGTTTGAGGGGAAAGTTCGGCTTGAGTTTGTTATTTTTGAGGGGTAGAGTTTGTGCAGTGGCAACATGCAGATGATCCGTGTGTGGCAGATGAAACTTGAAGCAGTAAAGGTGCGACAATGCAACTGTAGTCAAGGCACCCCAAGTAGGTGTCTAAATTGCTGAAGCCGTGCTGCTGAGCTGGAGGTGTACTGAATGTGATAGAAACCTGTGCCTCCAAAACAGAGGACCAGTTCAAGGACAAGAGTCAGGTAATCAGCAAACTCCTGTCCACGAGCTGGGTAAGCTGGATAGAAAATATCTTTATATAGAGAGAAACCTCTAAGACTGTCAGCTCTTTAGAATTTGTTGGGACTTAAGCATGCATTCATGCCTTCATGGCTGTCTATCAGCCTTGGTTTAGAAGTTTGGTCATGGGAGGGAAGGAATAGTTCAGCTAGGTCGATGTATTTACTGGTGAGGATTTGTTGTCATAGGTATGCTGAGAATGGATAAGTTTGAGGAGGAGGTTGCTAGATGAAGGGATCTCTGAAGCCAAGGAAAACTGAATGTTTCTTGTTGACGGGATAGCTGCATGTGAAGGAATTTTGTGCATTAAAAAACACTCGGTGGCACATGTGAGCAGTCCAGACTACAGTGAGTTTCTCCCTCCTCCCTCTCAAGCGAGACATGCTGTTTTATTTCCTCATTGATTCAGTCTGTATCGACAGAGCCCCTCTAGGGTCACATTGTAGAAAAAAAAAACTAGATGTGGAAATCTGTGCAAACGGATTTGTAAACCGTGCCCTCAAAGTCACAATCCGTGCGCATGGTTTTGTATATCTGTGCTCTCAGGTTTCATCAGTCATTGCACACAGATTTTGTCCTCTTCTCATTGATCAGCTGGACACACCATGGATACAAGCAACCCAGCACAGCTACTGACAGTCCCATGTTTCTACATGGAGTTTGCCTTTGATAGTGATCAATAAACCATAAGATGATGACAACAACTCAGTTTGACTGTATATGACATAATGCTCTACTTAACTGGAGGAGTAGGGGCGCTGCGGTGCATCTCTGTGTGTGTCATGTATTGCTCAGTATTCATATAGTAAGATGCACCTCCATAGGCAGGTTCACAACAATGCAATTTCATTTCCTGCAATGCATTTCCTGGATGCCTATCTTTGGAGATTTTGTTGGTGCATCCAAATGGGAAAGTCCTTAGATTCCTGAGTAGGAACTGGAGGACATTGCTGTTGGTACAGACATCCAGGACACATTGCTAAACCTCATGCCACTATGACAACAAGATTAACTGACCAAGTGCAAAAAGTTGCTGACTGGCTGTGTCAAAACTGTTTGACATTAAATACTGACAAAACAGTTGCTATGTACTTCACAAATAGAGGTAAACGCATAAAATATCCAAATATTTTTACTGGTGGCAAAAAAATTAAAAATGTTGATGAATTCACTTATTTAGGTGTGACCCTGGACCCAACTTTGACCTTTAAAAATCATGTAAAGAAACTTAGAAATACCTTGAAGTTTAATATTGCCAACTTTAGACACATAAGGGGGTCTCTTACTACTGAGGCATCCCTTCTGTACCTAAACACAATGATCTTATCACATTTTATGTATTGTATATCGAGTTGGTCCCAGGGCTGTAAAACAGTTCTGGGTCCTCTCGAATCAATTTATAAATATGCGCTAAAGATCCATGATAGGAAATCCAGGCGGCACCACCATTGTTCTATCCTTGCCAAATATGACATTTTGAATTTGGAAAACCAAATATTTCACGCAAACGTGTGCTTGCTTTATAAAATTATGCATGGCATCTGTGCACCTCCACTGAGAAAATTTGTGTCTTTATGCACTGACAAAATAGCTCGAACAACTCGATCCACTTCTAGAGGAGAATGCAGCATCCCAAAATGTAGAACTGCCTTTGCCAGATCGGCCTTCTCTGTAACCACAATGTGTCAGCGGAACACACTGCCAACAGAGATC
>OMLP01043666.1:0-11279 GCA_900302685.1 Spondyliosoma cantharus | reverse complement strand
TAGTGTCTGGTTGATCGGCTACGGCACCGGCTGACGACCCGGAAGCAGGCGAGAGCTGGACGGCTACTAGCCGGCTGGAAGACCGGGCAGATGTCTGGCAGATGTACAGGCTGGCTGGCTGGCTGGCAGGTAGACAGACGAGCAGGCAGGCGAACAGGTTGAAGGCAGGCGAGCAGGTTTGCAGACAAGCGAGCTGGCAAACAGGCAGGTAACAGGCAGGCAAAAAACAAGCGGGGTGGTTACACAAACCAAGGCTGTAGGAAACAAGCAGACAAGGATCAAAAGCTACACAAGCTTAAGCAAGATACGTGAATGCGAGTGAGTCAGGATCTAAGGACAGGATACCAAGGTAACTGAAAGTACGATCTGACGATCTGCTGGTGGAAACTCCGGAGGTAATATGGGGCTGGTGATGAGCTGACGAGACACACCTGGCGCTGCCAGCAGGAGAGGGAAACCACGCCCACACGGAGGAAACAGACAGGGGAGGGGGAAACACAAGGGAGACAGACAACAGAACACAAACACAACAACACAGTCCGGATGCAGATCGTAACAATACTAGTCATTCTCACCTAAAACCTTGATTAACTGTTATAGTGAAAATGTAAAAATGTCTGACAGACCACAATTTATTTAACAATTTAAACAACAATACATTCAGACAAATCATATATTGATGGGTATGTTGAAAAGGAACTTTGCTCCATTAGGGACTATTAATACATTTGTGTGGAGCTTCTATTCAGTGATGTAAATATTTACCCTTCTCTGCTACTCATAAGGGCAGTCAGCATCCCACATGCACTCGTATTTTCATTTTAGTTTCTTATGAAATGTCAGCAGTCTCTTAATTAGTCTGCTTACAGAGAAGTCACAATTGTCTCTGGAAAGCCTATTCTGGGTATCTCATCCAGGGATGATTTCATATCGCAATTAGAGGTGTTACAATGATGGTCAGTATAATGAAATCATTTGCACAGGGGAATGCAATAATTGCTTGAATGTTAGCCTGTAGCATGTCAGCATTAATTAACAAAAAACTGTGGAGCTGTGTGAGGGAGAGGATACAGACAAAATCCTGACTATCTGATAAAACAGGGCAGACTGGAGCAAAAGCAGACAGCAATGATAAAGGCTGGAAGCCACATTCAGGTACAGACGTGACCTCAGATCACAGAGACAGCCCTGAAAATCTGTTCTGTTTTGTTTTTTTGTGATGAACACAAATGCCATCCATGCAGGAAGTACAACTCCTTCCTCATTAGTTAAGTTTTCATTTTGTAAAACTGGAAGATGAAGTTGAGGTGATCCTTGTTTCAGTCTGTAGGGAAGAGTTGGATGATTGACAGTGGAAATGTGCAGTGTGCCTGTCTTTCTGTTCGCCTGTCTGTCCATAAAGATTTTTTCATTGTAATTGCATCACAGCCATGCAAGACACAGTCACAAAACTTCATATGTAGTTGAGATCAAAATGAAGGTCGAGTTTCAAGATGGGCGTAGAAGTAATATTTCACTGGGTGCGGCATCAGAGCCAAAGTAGTACTTTTTAAACTTAATTAATTTTATTGGCAGCCAGGTGAATAGAAGCCCCATACATTTTGATGAACAGAAAAATGGTTCATCTTTCTATTCTATCTTTCTATCTATTTCTGATAATAGCAAGGTCGATAATCAGTTGAGCCATAATATACAGTATAGACACACATGCGAATATGTTTAATTTTTCCATCATTAACATGTTATCTACTTAACCAAGTAGTGGTCATATGGGTGATTTCCACTTTTACAGAGTAGTCAGAGGACTGTAAATTTTGCTGAGTGTATATATATTAGAGTAGATGGGAAAGCCAGAAAAATATGACTACAAGGCAAAAGAAAGGGAAGAAGGGGAACAGCATGGTCTGTTTACATTGCCTACTGTAACTTGTACTTGGAGGAGAGGGCACAGTGGATGGAGATACTAGTATGAGAGACACTGAGGCAAAGTGAATGAGGAGCTTAGATTGAGAGGGTACCCTGCAGTCCAGTGACATGGACTTTGTTGGTACATTCACTACTAGTTACTAGCTGAGTGCAGTACGGGCCAGGTGAGGCCAGAGTGGCATCTACCAAGACATAAACAAAACAAAAGTTGGGGTCAGCAGTATAAAAACCTAAATCTAAACACTACAGCTAGAGTTCAGGTGTCATTGTAGCAACTGTCAAACAAATGAAGACATTAAAGGTTGTTTATGTTGATGAACGTTTGTTGATATCAAAAAGTGTTTGAATTACAGCCTCAACTACATTTGTGGTGAAAAGTGTACATACACTTGTAAAGAACATGTATATCCTTGTAGTTTTATAATATACATACAGTAATTGCAATATTTGGTTAAATGTCTCAAGGCCATTTTCACCTCAATTAGGTGCTTTTGATAGCCATCCACAGGCTTCTGGCAGGCCTCGAGCTAAATTCTTAACCACTCCTCTTAACAGAATAGGTGAAGTTCAACCAAACTGGTTAGCTTCCTGGCATGGACTTGTTTTCTTCAGCACATTCCACATGTTCTCAACATATGTGTGTGAGTTTGGGATTATTGTCCTATTGAACTACCCAACTGCACCCAAAACCCAATCTTCAGGGGGGATGATTTTAGGTTTTCCTGAAGAATTTGGAGATAATCCTCCTTCTTCATTATTCCATTTACTAGTGTCATCTACTTGACACTAGGTATGGTGTTCTTGGGGTTAAAGGCCTCGCCGTCCCTCCTCCAAACATATTGCTGCTCACTGTGGCCAAACAACTACATTTTCTGACCACATAGTTTTCCTCCAGAAGGTTTTTTCTTTGTCCATGTGATCAGCAGCAAACTTCAGTCGAGCTTTAAGATGCTGCGTCTGGAGAAAATGCTTCTTTCTTGCAAGGCAGCCTCTCAGCTCATGTTGACACAAAACACACTTGGCTGTGGACACTGACACCTGTCTTCCAGCAGCTTCTCATTCATTGCAGGTGTGCTTTTTGGTGGTTGTTGGTTGACTCTTGACCATCCTGACTAGTTTTCTCTCAGCAGCAGGTGATAGTTGTTAGTTGTAGATGTTTTCCTCCTGATTGTGGCAGTGACACGACTGTGTCATGTACTTTATACTTATATATCTTTATACTAGAAATCACCAGCTGTTATCAATCATAATCACTCAGATGAAGTTAATAGCCCATGCTCCAAAGAAGTATGTGTTCAACTCATTCATACACAGAAAAATGAGAGCTGCAGAAATCATTTGAACTGAAGACTGTGTAGTGTATGTAAACTTTTGACCACAACTGTATCCGTCACATAACTTTTTGTTTCCAAAGTCAGGTGAAACTGAGCCAATCCCTTCCTACACAGACAGATGGTAATTGAGTGAAGCCATGGTGGTTAATATTTAGGATGCATGCTAAACGACCACTCGAGCTTTAAAGGGCATATGGCACAAGTCATACAGGAATTAAATGGCTTGTGGGAACAGAAGGCCAATATCTTCTTCACCTTTAAGCTGACAAAACAGCCTTTGCATAATATATTACGATGCACATTGTTCTAGTGGAAAGGTGACAACTTTGCTGACTATTAGTTTGCTCAGTAGGAGCTTCTCAAGCTGGTACAGAGTGAAGTTACTACTTGCCATTACACATTTCAATCTAGTCATCACAATGGATGTCAAAGGGGATTTTATTGTTTAAAATGACATGCTCTTGCATTGCTCATGTATGAAGTCTGCTCATATTTCATTGCTGTCTTCTAAATATGACATATTCAGCTGATATAAATATTCTGATGCCAGCTGGTGCTCGAGATGAAAAAAGATAAGTCTGTAACACAATATTATAAAGACTTCAGGATATGACAGAGGAGAATATTAGAGAGCAAAATTAAATCTGTGGCTCAGATAGCAGAATCAAATCAAATCAAACCTCAGGCCGATGTCTTTGAAGAGCAATACTAAATTTGTTGACCATATTTGTGAAAGCTAATTAGGCCAAGGAAAGATGCTGTTTTTTCAGGCTAGCTCCTAGCCTTACTGAATATGGGTCATGATGCCTTTGCAATTGCCATGAAAGTTGTATAGATAATAACCTTCAATTGTAGATAAATCACCTAACAGAACACAAAAAGTAGCCCTGAGGGTTTTCTATTTCTGCATGGGGATGTACTTTGTGCACTGTAAAAAAGTTTGATCAATGGTCACTTAAAAAAACAAACACTTGTGGCAACAAAGTGACAATATAATTGTATAGGTTTTACTTCAGGAACTTGAATGATTTACTGAATATCTGGGTGAAATTGATTTACACTGAACACATTTACAATTCATGCTTATTTAACTGTATGTAAATTAATTGTTTAAATCCAAGCTGTAATGGGTATCACAGGACATAAAATCCATCTAATCCATCTCTTTCACTCAAATTCTTACCTTTTGGTGCCAACGTTTAAAATAAAGTGTCAACAAATCACCATGCACAGTGCAATCAGCAGATAAACATTTATTTGTGCAACTTTGTCTTTGTGCAGAATGCCAAAATACAACAATAAAGAGAGGAGCTATAAGAAAATAAAGACATGTATAGAACAGGGATACACAATATACAGGAAATCTGTTTGTCATTCACATTGTTAAAGGTTTTGTTATTTGAGTGGCAATGGATACTCGGTGACCAATTAAAAATGTGCACCTCTACACTACAATGCAATTCAAAATATTGTTCTATACTACCCTATGCTCTGAAGTGTTTCTGATATTTTCATCCAAGCATCCGTAAATATGAGTGCAATGTAACATATTTCACTATAATGCACTTCAGTACAGCACATCAAACTGTGACCTAAATGATGATCATGTATTTCAATGTACACATTTGTACAACAAATGTCAACAAAAACTAAACATTGTAAACTAGAACAACTATATGTAATAAATTGGCCATTGAGTAGATATAAGTTATAACTCTTATTCACTAGAGAGAATCACAGGCTAAAATTACCCCCTGTAGATTTAAGTAATGAGAGAATGACATTCCAGCTGGTTCAAAACATCCCTACCTGTAAAATATTGGCAAACCTAATACTCGTTGATGAATACGTTGTGTCGGATAGTCTGAAACCTTAATGTAGCCCTATGGAATCTTAGGCCTAGAATATAAAAGTTCATAGATTCATAAATAGGAATTAATAAATAACATAAATAGGATTAGTTCATGAATAGAATAAATAGGATTAGTTCACAAATAATAAATAGGATTTAAAAGGTTAAAAGCTATTCAGAGGTTTCATATTACATATAGTACAGTAGAAATAGGATTTCATGGTTAAGTTTATGTATTGAGCTATTTATATGAGGTAAAATGTATTTTGTTTTCTTAAATACAAAGTTCATGATGCTGGAAATGTTTTAAGAATATTTTATTTTGAACGCAAGGAGAAAAGGAAGTCTAATGCATAGTTTTGCATTACGTTTATTTTCTAAGCCAATGAGATGTAAGTTGAAGGGTCGAATTGAATGGTCAAGAGGAAGTGATGGAAACAACAGCGAGATGACATTGAGATTGAGATATGCTCTGCACAGCTCTGCACAGCTATAGTTTTACGTGGACAGCACGTCCAGTTAAGCATCATTACTGTAAATGTTTGTAGACGAACGACAAGTGATTCTCACAGAAACGTTGTACAGTGGTGTAGTTGTGTTATGTAAAGTTAATTCGAAGAACTCGGACTGAGCCACTGATGTGCATCAGGAAGCTAACACGGCTAGCACTAGCTTATTCGTCGCAGACTTTGTACAAGTGCGTCCTGCTCGGAAATCTGCCGAAGAGTCGGGAGGACAGGCAGGAGGACAGACAGGAGGATGGACGCTTCTCCACGTATATCTGATCGACTCGCTCCGCGCCGCCGTTCACACTCGGGCGGTTCAAAAATAAGGCGTCCCTGTTACTACCTGGAGGATCAGGGCCGGAGGGAAATTACCCCCTTGTCGCATCTGAAACTTTCACACAGAGGAGGAGGAGGAGAATTGGAGCAGGATCCCCACATGCAAACGGTTGTGTGAATGGGGCTACTGTTTTGAAAATGTCTAGGATGATTTGAGAAATGTACCAAAGCGACTGAGAAAAACTGTAAAAAAGATGCCAGCTCCTGGAACCATCATGGTCATTGTCTCAACAGAAGCTGCTGTTGTACATCAGTGCTGCCAATTGCATGGGTCGTCAGTTGACAAGACAAAAAGGTGTTTATAAAGATTTCCATTTAACTTATTTGTGAGTTGTTTTTTTATTATGGAACAGTTATTTTTTTAGGACAAACTTCTCTAAGTACAATGAAGCTCCGAATAGTCTTTGCCTGGCACTGTCATATCTGCAACTGCGATAATTATTCTTAAGATTTCTTATGCTATTATCCCTACATTAAATGTGAGAGTGTGCCAAATCCTGCCAGGAAACAAAAAGCACCCTACTATTGTATAATCTATGGAAAGAGCTTCCAGTGCAGGTGCAGGAGGAAGGGGCTTTCGGAGGATTGCCTGTGCCCAGTGACCCCCTTTGAGACCAAACAGTGCCAGCAGATATGGTTACACTGGTCTCCATATTGTAGCAATGTTTTCTCTCCCAGGGGAAACATTGAAAGGACAGTGAAAGGTGGTCCAAAAAGGTCATCAAAGAAAAAAAGATAAAGATGATGGCAGATGCAACTAAACTTTAGTGTGCCCTTCAACACCCAGACTGATGCCTCGGGCAGGCGTATTGGTGGAACGTGACGGCTAGGTGAGGGAGAAGAGAAAAGGCCAGTAGTCAATGTCAGCAGGAAACCAGTCCTGAGGGAGACACAGTCCTCAGTGGGGCAGCTGGAGAGTCTAGCTTTCAAATGGACCATGGACCGTTTCAAGTACCATCGGCTGGAAACAGAATTCAGTTTAGAGAATGACCACAGGGCTCTTAAATGGTTGGAAACCATGAAACTCTTGAATTACCTGCTGGCTGCTGTCAGCACAGACGCACTACTCCACATCAAGTGTCCTCAATTGTCTTTTACGGGCAAGTGACTTCCTGCTCCCTTTATCTGAAAAGAACCACTTCACCGAAGAGACGCAGACACACATGTCATGTATCTGGTTGTTTCTTATTCTGAAATAGGTGGACAATTATGTAAGCATAAATGACACTTGAGATTTATCTTCCTGTTCCTGTGTTGGAGGATGCTGCTGCTCCATATAGATGCTGACAATTACATTATGTGATTTATGGACTACAGGAGGAGTTAGTTTGCCTTACCAGCCACAGCTTTTAAAAGTTTTACCTTCCTACACATTAAGAATGGAACTGGATGAGAGACTTAACAGTATTGATATAGAATTTACAATGACTCCTTCACATTCATACTGTATCTGATAGTGACCAGTACAGACAAAATGTTATTTAAAGATGTGGGAGGCTATTGGACATTTCTGGCTGATTACTGCATGTCTAAGGCTGATTACTGAAAGCCGATGAAATGTAATTATTTTTATTTGAGCAAAGATTTTGCTTTAAAGTAAGTGCATGAAATAAGGAGAGACCACAGTTATTGCTGTTTGTTTTTTTAAGTTCTGCAATCAACTCAGCTCTTTGAATGACAATTGACAATTGCAGTCACACATGTGTGTGCATCCAACTTAAAAAACTGATTTAAACAAAAATGGAAATAGAGGCCAACACAGTATTACAGATAACAGTAAGTACACGTCGTACTTTTTTTTCTTTGCCCAGTAGCTGCCTAATGGATGGCCTTTACATGTATATGTGCAGTTTGATCTGATAGCACAGGGCTGCCCAAAGGGCCAGAGTTGACCTGCCTTACAGGATGGCCACACAGGATGCTTGTGTAGTGTGTGTGGCAGCTGTGTTGCTGAGCTGCTGCTGCTCACTCGCGTTGCAGTAAAAATATATCTCAGAAAGACAGGACTGTAAATACCTGGCAAAATACTCAAAATCACTTATGTGTTGGTTCACTCTACACACAGCAACAACACATTTTCCAATGATTACAGACACACACAGACTCACAAACTGAAAAAAGAACGACATTGTAAAAGCTTGCAAAAAGAGAAACATGAACACATTTATCTGTCTCTCCAGTTTCTATATCCAATTCAGTGAATATGAATCGAAGATCTGCAGCACACAAATATCCATTTTGCAGTGCAACACTTGAACACATGTAAATGGACCTAATTTTCCACTTTTGTCTGTTGTCTTTATTAGTGCATACGTATGCACCCACCTGGGGCACATCTTACAAAAGTGTGTTTTGACTACAAATGTTTGCAGCGTCAGGTTGCACAAATAACTGCAGCTTGCAAATCACAGCTTGAATTTTGCAAAATAGGTGAAACGGGCCCCTGGGAGTCCGGTTCCTGTAGTGACAATAATATTGTAGTCGCTTGGAACCTAGACATGCCGACATAATTATTCTTATCTACTGTTCCTTATTGGTATATTTTAGCCAATCCCATCAATAACTAAAATTAAAAGCAATTTCTTCTTCAGTAAGGACAGAACTGGTGCCTGTCGGTACACCTTTTTAACTTTTTAACAATTTGCCCATTTTTGGTTTTAATGATATTATTTCTCTCATGGTACCAAGTCCTCTTCTGCTATCTTTGGTCTTTTCTACTGTAATGCAAGTAATTGGACTGTAGTAATCTTTCTACAAAAGCTGCACAGAATGGCGTCTAAGTAGCAGAGCTCCTCAAGCTAATGGCTAATATTGCTGAGGTGCTCCGCCGAGTGCTTTCAGACGCTCATTTGTGCAGGCTGCCACCTGGTACGTTAATGGCTCTCTTATTAGTCATCTAGTCATGCTATACCGACACTGATGTTGTGCTGGAATTATGACCATCGCAGAAGACCACTGATGTGGGTGTTGATGATGATGGTGATGGTTATATTCACTCATCTGGAATAATATGTGATGATTATGGCTTCTTTATATTCATTCATCTGGGTAATTTCGATTGACATGTATATTACAAAATGTACATTGTAACCATGCCTGGTCATTGTCTTAGACATTTTATAAACTTTTTTCATTTTGCCAACTCCGCTGTGTACTGGCTTTGCAGTAATCTCAAGAGGAATCAATTGTGTGTTGATTATGTGTTGTTTGAACGCTGACGTGTAACTGTTAACTACGTCTTCATGAGCACACACACACACATACACACACACACACACTCACAGATTGATGCGATGAGTTGTATTCAGCAGACAGTTGGTAAAAACCCACACACCAGTCCCTGTTTTATTACAACAAGCTTTTAATTTTTGAGGCATCTGTTGGTTTTCAGCTGGTGAGATTCCAAAATATCACTAATTTGAGCTTGTTTGAATAAAATGTTCCAGGTTGATTCAAGTAATATATACTTGTCTGTATCAATTCAGTGTTAGAGAAAATATATGCTGGATCCCTGTGCTAACATGCATTGGTGAATATTGATGTCACATTGGCAAAACAGAATTCTTTGGACTCAACTATGAACCACTGCCATTGCTTTCACTCACAATGCGTTCAATGACATAATTTCCCCCAAGCTAACACACTGTTTACAAAACTGAAAAGCAACACTTTCAAATCAGAATGGTCGAAAATTCATGCATGTTGATTTCATTTATTTGTTTGTTTCTTAACATTATTGTAGCCCTGGAATTTGTTTTTTGTGTTAACTTTTTATTTTCCCCTTGTAAATCGTTACGTGCCTAGTATTTTATAAACATTCTATAAATGTTTTATGATGACTCATAAACATGCACACATTCAGTGGTTTAAAATAAAAGTGAATGGCATTGTAAAAAACAATGGATTTTGTATTGCCAATTGTATGTAGGTAGAAAAGGACACATGAAAAACAATGCAGTTCTTGTCATGCCTTCAAATGTATTTGAAAGTCGTTGCACATAATCAACTATGTCTTTCTCTTGGATGGAAAATGTGCTAGCCTTTTTAAATTAAAGAATAATTAAATGTTGAATTGTCATGTTTTGACAGAGTAAATGTATGCTTTTTTTTGCACCTTGAAATAGCATAAACGCCATTCCTCATCAATTAAATATATTTAATTTTAAAATAAAGTTTCAATGCATCATTTAAGTTGACATATAACAGTGATATTTTCATTCTGTGGACATCTCAATTGTGAAACACCTTTTCTTTTAGTGCCTTGCTGTTTAGTTCACAACAAACAGTAATTTTCACTTGTAAACTAAATGCAAGAATATAGAAGAGGATATTGAAGCAAATTGCTGCATTTCTGATTCATTCCTCTTACATTTGCTTTTGTACAATCAATAAAGTGAGAAGGTTTTTGTCTGTAATGAAATACTTATTACTGAAAAAATATAATCAGTAAGATTTAATTTATGTAATGCTCCCTGTTCTTAGTGTTTCTCCAATCATTGTGTTATGAGTGACGGTGTATGCTTTCGGAGTGAGAACTGTTGGCAGTGTTCTGACCAAACAAACTTGTTTTAAAACATACTAGTACATTGCCTGTAGGAAGTATGTATTCCTATAGAAAAGTGGGAGGTTAAGTAGCTTTTTCATGGATGGCCAAATGAGGCTGTGTTTGAAGGTGGGACGTCAGGGATATAATTCCCTGTTTTTGACTATTTTTGATTTTGCCATTATATTTCACCTTAAAAACTATTTACCTTGCCTTGTTTGGTGTTATTATTTTCAGCACAACCTCAAATGTGTGACTGTACAGTTATTTTTTCATTTTGACACACTGTATTAACACAATGGACCTAAAATCACAAAAAAATATAAAATCTGAGTAGGAAAAAGATTATTTACTGTGAAAACCACAAATATGTTTAACGAACCATTTTTATTACTTATAATGCAAATATAAATTGTTGTTTGCTAAATTTGTGCATACGTTTTTGAAATTTACAAAGTTATATGTAACTATTGTTAACTAAACACTCCAAACACGCTGTATGTCACAAATCTCTCAACTCTCAAAACTCGCTGTCTCTTTCACGTCACTGCTGTCTAGGGCTGCAGCTATCGAATATTTTTAGAATCGAGTATTCTACCGATTATCCCATCGATTAATCAAGTAATCTAAAAAAAAATAATTTTGCATTATTAAACAACAATACCAACTAATGCATAATGAAAATGACAGGCCTGTTAAATAGACCAAGCAATTGGCTTTTATTCCTGAAAAAAAACACAGGTATTTATTCCAACTATTCCTAACAGCGGGAGTAAAGGTGT
>OMLP01043665.1:0-15619 GCA_900302685.1 Spondyliosoma cantharus | reverse complement strand
GGTCTCTGCAGCCCACCCACTGGTAAAACGGCGCTCCTACAGGCTGTCAGATTCAGCTCCTGTCGTTACGTAACCAAAGGAGTCATTTTCAATGGTCGACCTCCTCTGCGCGGTGATAGGAGATATCCGAGAGGGGGGCGTTCATCCCGGAGGTGAAGTTCGGTGTGTCCAGCAGTGAGATAGCAGTGTTTAGCAATGTCGTCACTCAGAGTTAGAAATGCAATTTGCTCTGTTGTTGGTTGTAAAAATCAACATCAGTATATATTCTCTCCCAGCTACAAAAGAACAGAAGAGACAGTGGTTGCGTTTCATTTTTAACGACAACGTGCCGCTTACGGTGCGTGTAAGTTTGTGTGTGTGTGCTAACCACTTCACATCGGACTGCTTCAGTAACGGGGTCAGTACAAAGCTGGCTTTGCCTCGACACTGACCCTTGTGAAAGGATCAGTACTAACCATACTGGACCCAGCAACTGCACCCGAGCCACAGGTAAGTGGTTTGATAGTATTTACAGTTGCCTACGAGTATGGTGAAGTATGGTGAACCTGGAAACTGGCTAACTAGTTAGCTCCGCTTCGGTCTGCTATGCAATGGTGTTTGAAGCAAGTTTAATGTTAAAAATATTACGATGGAGCTTGGTTGTCACAGTAAAAATCTGGAAACGTGCAGACTGGAGACAGAGACGATGCGAATAGTGTCCAAGAGTTTGGAGACTGTGTTGGAGACGAACACAGCTTTCACTAGCTGTTAGCCATTAGCTACATGGTAGTAACTGTAACAACACAGGCGACCAAACTAACATTATTCAGACACACTAACCATTCTGAAACGTCCTGCTGCAGCTGCAGAGTCTGTGTTTCTTCTGGAGCCTCTTCTTCTGGGTCCGATCCTGGGTCAAACTTGTATGGTTGAAAGAAAGCAAAGCGAGCCACAGCGATACATCCACTGTAAACATTAGCGCATGCTACCGGCTAGCGTAAAAGGCATGTCTCCCTGAGGGACATGTAGCACGCAAGGCCATTGGCCGAGGCTCTCCAGCTCATTAGCATTTAAAGGTGCAGGCACAGAAACAGCTGCTCTCAGGAGAGCTCAGCAAAGCTCATTTGAGCAACTGTTAGACAGCTGAAATTCAGGACCACGGATGGGTTTGGGGCAATGCATATCGAATACAGTGTTGTTGGACATTTGACAGCTGTGTGAAATTGATGAAAAACAGTATAATATGAGACCTTTAATTGAAGATTGATCAATTTATTGTAACGTTTATAAAATATAGTGTAGTAAGATGCTTAGTAGTGGAAACGTTGAAGTCCTGTGAGTCGATGTAGTTTTTTAATAGCCTACCATTCACTTTTTATATCTGCGGTGGTGTTCAATTCTGAAGATTATTTTATTGAACAAATTCTGTAAGTATTAAAAACAAACTTTTCTGGGCTTTTTCTCAAGGGAACCAGGGCGACGCTATTTTCCAGATTAGTTTACAAAAACCCTCGTCCCTGCAGCACTGTATAGGTTAAGCCTTTTGTCACAGTAGTAATACATTATAATAATTATATAAATAAATAATAAAGTAATTGTATAAATATTATTTTATTTAATATGCAGGGTAACTATGTATATACATAATGCAAGCGTTATAATATTGGAATTGTCAGTATGAATCAATTGTGCTTTTTCAAGCTTGACGACATCCTTGTGTGAAATAAATATCCCAAATGGTCCAAATAGTGGTTGAAAACAGAGGGGACACCGCGTGTCCTTTGTTTTCAACCACTATTTGGTTTATTTCTATAACTTCATGGTGAGGATTCTGTTCATTGTACGGCATCTGCCTGTCTGTGTGTGTGCCTTTGTGACTGTGACTGTGACTGAGCATGCTGGCTTGAGGGGAGGGTGTGTACATGATGTTGCATTCGGCGAGAACTGTGTGTTATATGTGCTGTTGTGTGGGGAGGAGGGGGACAGAGCGACGCGGCATGGTTCTGGCCAGGAATGTGCGACGTGGGTAGGCTGTACAATAGAGCTGGGCTCCCTGAGGGTGGTCAATGGGATGGGTATCACCCCCCTGCACCCGCCCTGCTGGGTGATGACCACCACACAACACTACAGCTGTCAGGTCCTCTTACCACCACTGTAAAGACATGTACATTATGAGAGCAAACAGACATATACACTGAGACATGAGTGAGCCATGCACATGCTAAAATGTATCTTGATATGACATGAACGCACTCACAACTCTAATATGTACATATTTTAGCAACATGTACCAACCTGTGGTTTCGTCTTAGTGCATTTCTGTGTAAACATGTAATTATATTACCTGCATGGCAAATGTATTCTTGTGATCATGTGATCACAAGAATACATTATAAGCAATTATAATGTATTAATTAATTATAAGCTAATCTGATAATTATAAGCATCTGAAAAAACAATCAAAGCTGTCTGTCTTAACTCAATACACAGAAATTATGCCATTACATTTGGAGTTGTGTATGTATGTACAGACCTTGTATGTGGTACTTAGATGAACTCTTAGTTCACATGACTGATGGCTAACAATGCACTCAGTGGCGTGCCCACTCAACCTTGGATTTAGCTGTATGTTAGCTAGCAGGGTCACAGAGGTCAGTGAGGGTAAATAAGGGAACACAGAGACCAAAGCAAGAGAACTGGTTCAGCGATATCATGGTAACACAGTTGAGTATAGTTTGTGTTTATTTTATCAAACAACTTTTGGTGCAGTTTTCAGTTATGCTGTCCCTTTTTCATGCCAAAGTTTGGACTTCTTTCAGACTTGGAGTTCTATCGAGTCTAAGTGGGTGCCGTAAACACTGCCCTGCCCCCATCCTACCCCACTCCACTCTCTTTGCCATGCCAGTTATGTGTGTTTCTGTGTTTTCCCCACGATTACAGGAGTCTTATCCAGTTTCATAACAAGTACATACATGTACACACGCAGAGCCGCCTTTGTGCTCCATGCTATCATCTGACAACACATGAGGGATGAGGCTATTTAATTACATTCAGTCTCCACATATCGTATACAAATAAAGACATTGTGGTGTACCTGTGATTGAGAATCGTCATTCACAAAAGTGTTATGCTGATTCCTTGCAGTTCCTGTCATGTCAGTCATGCTTATCATTCAGCTCCCCCTAGTGAGTGCAGAGAAAACTTGCTTTAAAAGTGGAATTTACAAAGATCTTCTGAAAATGTGACCAAATCTGCTGGCACAATTCCTTTAACCCTTTCTGATGTGTGTTTGGGATCATTGTCCAGTTTGAACACCCAACTGCACCCAAGACCCAATCTTCTGCTGATGAGTTTAGGTTTTCCTGAGGAATTTATATTACATTACATTACATTACATTACATTACATTGGATAGACTTGATGTATCCCAAAACGGGAAAATTCACCTCTTACAGCTCAAGATGCACCAAGTACAGGAAAAAGAGTCAGGCAAATACGCATCAGGTTAAATAAAAAATAAATAGAAGAAAAAACAAGATATTTACAAAAACAAACAAGTGAGAGGAAAGTGATTGTTCAGGTGGGGCTCAGCAGTCTGATGGCTGTAGGGATGAATGATCTGTAGTAGCACTCCTTCTTACACATTGAGTGCAAGAGTCTTCTGCTGAAAGAGCTGCTCAGGGCTTCCACAGTCTGGTGCAGGGGGTGAGAGGCATTGTCCATGATTGATGTCAGCTTGGCTAGCATCCTCCTCTCACCCTACACCTCTATTGAATCCAGTGGACAGTTCAGGACAGAGCTAGCCCTTCTAACCAATTTATTTAGTCTTCCTGTCCCTGTTCGTGCTGCTACCTCCCCAGCAGACCACTGCATAAAGGAGCAGTGATGCCACCACAGTGTCATAAAATGTTTTAAGTAATGTTCTCTGCACCCCCTAGTCTCCTCAACTGGAGATAATCCCTCCTTCTTCATTATTCCATCAACTTTATTTAAAGCACCAGATCCACTGGTTTTATTGGGGTTAAAGGCCTCACCTTCTCTCCTCCAAAAACATTGCTGCTCATTGTGGTCAAACAACTCAATTTTTGTTTCATCTGACCACTGACCACTTTGTCCGTGCGATCAGCAGCAAACTTCAGTCGAGCTTTAAGATGCTGCGTCTGGATCAAGAGCTTCTTTCTTGTAGGCAGCCTCTCAGCTCATGTTGATGTGAAACACACTTGACTGTGGACACTGACACCTGTCTTCCAGTAGCTTCTAATTCATTGCAGACTTGCTTTTGGTGGTTTTTGGTGGACTCTTGGCCATCTTCATTGATTCTAGACCTTCCCATTGCAGTGTTTGTGGCTAATGTGGTGTGGCTAATGTTGTCTAATGTGTGTATCAAACAAGTCCTATAAAATGGGTTCAGAAAAAGTCACCAGCTTTTATCGATCAGAATCACTCAGAAAAAGTTAAGAGGCCATGATACAAAGGAAATGTTATTCAAACAACCTTCTATAATCACCTACATTGATTGTTCAAGTTGCTGTTGTTTTTTTGATCCAGTAGATATGGTCACTTTTTCAGAAGACCTATAATAAATGTAATGTTGAACCAAACTTCATGTATGTTTTTGTGACAAAGTAGTATGTGTTGCACTCATTCTATCACAGAAACATGAGAGCTGTAGAAATAATTGGAACTCTGACTCCCATGATATACATGTCATTTTGTGACAATTTTTTTCAAAGCTTTATACTAAATAGACACAGTCACTATTTGTCCACTTGTGTTTATGTCTGTCTTGTTTGCTCTCTCCTCACAGAACAATAAAAATGCAGAGCAGTGTTTCCCACTCACCGCCAACCATAGCTGTTGGGACTGGGTGAGGAGGAGAGAGCAAGAGTGAAGAAGAGGACCGACTGACACAGAGTAAGAGAAGGAAAGTGCAAAGACAAAAGAAGGACAAGTCATATTTTAAAGGTAAAAAGTAGGGTTTATTAGAAAAGAGAATGTTCAATGTTGCCACCATCTTGGAAACAGGTAGCTTGAAAGCATGTACCTTCTATCTCACCACAGATTTTGGCTTACTTTGATGTTTCCACTGGATCACTGGCCCTTCCTGTGAGCTTCTTTTCAACAAACCCCTTATAACTTCCCACTTGAGCCTGCAGGGCAGGGGAGCCACAAGGGAATTTTCATGGCAGCGGCACTCTAGGGCTGCCATGGCAGCTGCTGCCGCCGATGCCTCACACCATATTACCGCACTGACGCCGGAGGAAGAGGGACAACGGACTGCCACCAAGCTGTTTGGTAGTGCCGCCCCACTACCACGGACAGAGAGAGAGCGTGAGAGTGGGAAAGAGAGAGAGAGGGAGAGGGAAGAAGAAGGAGAAGAGTTAGGGAGAGCAGGTGGTACCGAGTGTTTGGTGTGTGGAGCCCTGTTCACCTCACAGGAGAAGCTCCGGCTCCACAGCTTGAGTCACACAGGAGAGAAACCCTTCCACTGCTCACAGCCACACTGTCCCAAGGCCTTCAGCTCGAAATACAAACTCTTCAGGTACTGCACATTAATCAGACCACACAATTCACATTCTTTTAAATGTAGTATAATTCATGGCTTCTTTAGCTTTCTGAGAACCTCCATTGAGCCACTTCAGAAAGGGTATAATTCCTACTTTTATTCGTGTGTATAGTAACTTGATCTTTAGAAAGCAATAACTGACTGAAGCCTATCTTTAAAGCAAGTTTAAATATTCTTATGTTGGGAAAGGATCACATGCCTACTTGTATGTGAAAGGGGCTGCTTTGCAGCTCCCCCAGCCCTACAAAGAGTTGTAGCAGCTTTAAGTTCATTGTTTTTGTTTCGCAACCTACAACTAGTAAAGTTGTAGGTTTCACCGCTCTCATGAGCAGGCAGTTGTTGTCAAGGAAAAAGTGCCAATAAACCCACTGTACTCTACTTATCCTGGGGGAGATAAAGCAGAGCCAAAAGGAGAGTGATTATTAGACTCATATATTCATCAGGTGGGCATGAACCCAACTCCAAGTGAAAACTTGTGTTGTTGTCTAACTGCTGGATGCGTGAGTAGGCAGCTGTTAACAAACAGATTTTTGATATCAGTATCTGTCCTGGTCGATCCGATCACAAGTGGACAGTTTTAAGAACAGGTATGAAACCTTCCAAGACGCAATAAGTTGAGATCTGATCACTCAGACCACATTCAGAGGTGGTCTGGCTGCTCGTGACCACATTCTTTTAGGCGTGTACACACGTGTCCTGGGCCACACTGAAGGACCGCCTACTCAACTCAGTGAAACAAGAAGAAGAAGAAAAAGAAGAAGAAGCTAAATCAACAGGCAGAATGGATTAGTTACTGTCTCTTTTCCATTCTGTTTACTGTAATGTAAATGACACGTATAGGCTCTGTTAACCTGTTAATGTTAGCGGCAGATGTGTGAATACACTGTCTGCTATAACTAATCATGTTTTACATTCTCTCTCTCTCTCTCTCTCTCTCTCTCTCTCTATATATATATATATATATACACACACACACACACACACACATATATATATACATATATATATTTGTGTATATATATATGTGTGTGTATATGTGTATATGTATATGTATGTAATGTATACAACACCTTCTTAACTATTTGGACCTTTCTGTTAAGTTGCCCGATTTTAAACAAGCACCCAGCGATATATGGGCTTATTTGCATATAGAACAGGGAAGTAAATCTCATCACAAGTGGTCACTTGAGACACACGTGGAGACTCATGATGATAGCAGGTGTGAATTGAAGGGTATAGAGCTGTCTACTTGTGATCAGGTCACTCAGGACGGATGTTAATACTAAATGTGAACAGCCTCTTGGTAAGTTTGCTACACCTTTGCTAAATGAGCTTTATATGGGAAAGGTGTTTACAGCTTATTTGCCATAACTGGCCAAAAACCCAATCAATGCCGGTTTTAGATGACTCTACTCTCAAACACAACATACTTCGTTTGTTTTGAATCCAGTGAATCACAGGAAGTGGTTTCAAACCTCATTTTAGGTTCACTGTGACTTCCTTGTGTACATTTGGATACAAGGAGTTTTACTGGTTGGAATTCATTTGTCACTTTAGCATGCACACTACTAGCAGACTGCATTACAAATATGACAATTAGACAAGTAATGTGTCATTTAAACATCCCCACCATTTATTCTCTTTTTCTTGTATTCCTCTGTAGGCATATGGCCACACACTCTCCACAGAAGACTCATCAGTGCTCGTTCTGTGAGAAAATGTTTCACCGAAAAGACCACCTGAAGAACCACCTGCAGACACATGACCCCAATAAGGAGGCCTTCAAGTGTGAGGAGTGTGGGAAGCACTATAACACCAAGCTGGGATATAAGCGCCACGTGGCCATGCACTCTGCCACAGCAGGGGATCTCACCTGTAAAGTGTGCATGCAGACCTATGAGAGCACGCCTGTGCTCTTGGAGCATCTCAAGAGCCACTCTGGGAAGTCCTCGGGTGGCACCAAGGAGAAGAAACACCCTTGTGACCACTGTGACCGTCGTTTCTACACGAGGAAGGATGTGAGACGGCACATGGTGGTCCATACAGGCCGAAAGGACTTCCTTTGCCAGTACTGTGCCCAACGATTTGGCAGGAAGGACCATCTGACACGCCATGTGAAGAAGAGCCACTCGCAGGAGCTGTTGAAAATTAAGACGGAGCCTCCTGATATGTTAGGTCTTTTAGCTTCTGGGTCACCACCTTGCTCTGTGAAGGAGGAGCTCAGCCCCATGATGTGTGGCATGGGTCCCAACAAAGACCCCATGATGGGAAAACCGTTCCCCAGTGGGGCTCCTTTTCCGATGGGGATGTACAATCCCCACCATCTCCAGGCCATGTCTAATTCTGGGGTAGCTCACCCACACCCGTCCCTGATGCCCAGTTCCTTGTCTGCAGCTATGGGCATGGGCTGTCACATGGAATCCCCTGGACCCCTTCACCCACACTCCCATCACCATCACCATCATCACCATCATCACCACCACCATTCCCCTCCACTGCCGCCACACCACCAACCTCCGGCTCCCCAGCAGCAGCACCAGCCCCAGCCAGCCCCCAAATACCAGCTGGGATCTACCTCATACCTGCTGGATAAGCCCTTGAAAGTGGAGATGGAGAGCTTCCTCATGGATCTGCAGAGTGGCTCTCCAGGCCCGATTCCTTCTGCAGAACCCCACCCTGCTGCCTCACCCCCCAAGGATGGACTGGAGCCCACCTCGGGCCTGGTGGATGAGCTTTGTGGTGATCCCCTCCTGTCCAAGAGCCCTGCGGTGATCGCTGAGTCTCTGTGTGCTGCTAACATGGATTTCTCCCACCTGCTGGGGTTCCTGCCCCTCAACCTGCCTCCTTACAGCAACCCCATGAGCACAGGAGGGCTGGTGATGGGCTACACCTCATCTGCGACCTCCTCTTCTTCTTCCATATCCTCTTCCTCATCTCTGCATGCTGCCGAGCCCCATGCTGCAGTAGTCACTGCAGCAGCAGCTGCCGTCGCTACAGCACCTCTTACCTCTTTGCAACCGCAACCTCAGGAGCAGCAGAGCTCCAGCGGGGGTCTGGGTCTCGGACCCCTGCACCCCCTCCCATCAGTGTTCAGCTCCAGCCTTAGTACTACCACACTGCCTCGTTTCCACCAGGCCTTCCAGTGAGAGAGTCAGTCCTCGGCCAGCCCTGTCCAGCCAAGATGGTCTCAACACCATCCACAGCTCAGTTCAGCTCTGCGTGGATATTTCTGACTGTGGTTTTTTTACAGGGCATGATCAAAAAGGTGGAGAATTAGAATAAATAAATACACAAATGAACACTTAGCCTTAAATAAAAGCGCACAAAAGCTTTTGATTAAGCCCTAAAAGGAAGTTAAAACCCTTTGATCAAAAGGAAAAGGTGAGAAAATTAGTTGAAGTAGCTTTTATTGGGCTTTTTCCTCCTATCATATAGTTACATAGCAATGTATTAACCCATCTTTTTAAAATTTCCAGTTACTTCCCCTTTTATCCCCTCTCCATCCCCTATTTAGTAGTATAGAGGGCAGGATCAGTGGGCTAAAAGACATGGTACTACATACTTTATAAAGTAATAATATTAAAAAATTCAAGATAATTTTAGTGAAGATTATCTGTCTTGTTGTGACCCAGAAAAATATAGTTTGAAGTGGATATTGTGTTTTACTTTATTTTATTTTCCAAATGAAAGAACATAGTATAATGTGTCTCATTTTAAGTTTTGAACCACCTAATGACCGAAACTATCATGATCAATATGAAAAGGGAAGAAATCAGTGAAGGAACAAAGGCATGTAGTCAACATGAGTCAACAATCTAACCTGAACTCTAAAATCTCCCCTCAGATGGTGAGGGTATAGCCACAAAAGCTAGCCTGTCTCTTAAAAAGTGTTCTTCAAACAAGAAAAAGAAGTAGATGGATGTCATTATTTTCTTTTATCTGTCACTGATATGCTCCTAGAGTCAGGTCAGTTTGAATGAAAGCACTCACTAAATGAAAAATGGACTTTTATCATATGATTGATAAGAAACATTTTAGCTTCCAAACATATAGACCAGTCACATACATTGCCACACATTTTAAAGAAAAGAGAAAAAAAACAAAGAAAGAAATGTGAAGTTTGTTGAAAATTATGTAAAATCACGCTGTTCCTCAAGAGAAGCACTTTTTTTTGCAGAAGGCACTTCACCTTTAGGAATCTCCTTGGGAAACCTTTTGTCTTTGCCTGAGACAAAGACTCTCCTCACTCTCCTTCCTTCACTTATCTTCCTTAGAACAGTTTAATCTTTAAAAGTCCCCATGGTAATGATAACTGCAGCTGTTTCTTGGCTGCCCAACACACCTAAAATCTATATTTTTCGAGTGTAAAAACCAACGCGTTTAGGCAGTCTTTGAAAAAGCTGCGTCATCATGGTAATAATGAACCCCGACATATGTGAATGGCAAAAAACAAAAGAATTTCAGTGACAGATGAGGAAAAATGTGTAAAAGAATGTTATTGCAGTGTACGAAATATCTCAAAAATGAATATTATTATTGCTTTTATCTCAGTAAGGTGTATTTTAGGTAGATGTATTAATACTAAGTGATGATGTTTTTGATGTCTGGCAGGTTTACATTTGTGTGTATCTTGCATTTTTGATCAAACAAATGGATGAAGTATTAGCTTTTCCCCTTAAGCTTTCTCTGTCATATCCAATCTTTACATGTACTTGAGTTAGTATAGTGGAACTGTGGATAGGAAGTTTCTATAGAAGGCTGTTAGTGGCTTAATAATCAATTAGGATTTGAACTAGATAGATTGTGTCATAGGGATGCTGAACTGGATGGCCTATGAATCTATGAATATAGGCCTTTATTCAGTGAATACGTAACGAAACCCCAGCAGATTTCACTCCAAGCTCAGTGGTTTTGGATTGTTTTGGAGTTTAGATCCTTTCTAACCTCACCACCAGCCTATAAAAACCTGAGCCCAAAGTGATCCTAAGCCTATAGGCTTTTTAGGTGCTTTTTATCTAGTGTTTTGTCTTTGGCATGACCAACATAATTGGCATATCCATAACTATCCTTAACGTTGTGCATAAATGTTGTTCCAGTCATAGATGAAGACAGGCACAGGCGATCCTGAACCGCCATTAAACGTTGAGTGAAAATGAAAAAACAAAACAAAAACAAAAACAAAAATAAAAAACAGGAAAGACATCGCACATAAAAAAAAACAAAAAACATATTGCTGCTTTTAGCTACGGTTGCCAATGGACGACAACTGTAGACCACTAGAACATTTCAATTTCTTGTCAGGTGGACAGTGAGCTGAAAACATGCACAAACTGAACCAACATAGAGTTCATCATCCCCGGGCCCCATCCCCTCTGTACTCCTTCTGCTCTCTCTGCTGCTTTTTAGAGTTAAAGGAAAAGGGTCTGAAAATACAGCGATAACCGGAAGAACGCAGTCACCGAATCCCCAGGCTTTGACATTCAAAGCACAGGGGGCAACATGACTGACTGCACAACTCGGGGTATTGCTCATAGTCATTTATTTGTTTTGTTTGTTGTCATATGATATATTATTTTCTGTTTGTGTAAAACAGGACCTCGAAAAACAACACAACACATCACCTCATTTTTATTTGTTTTACTTTTCTTACCAAAACCTGGGGAGAAGAAACTAGATTTTTGCACAATTGCTTGTTACAAATTGCTACAACGATTTTTGATGCTGCCCCGTGTGAAACCCTGATAATGAGCAGCAGATAGTGTTGTAGACAGTTGAATATTCCACAGCTGAAAATTCAGAATCAGCAAGCACTAATGCAGAAAAAAAAGCTTCTTTACAGTCTGACTGTCCTGAACTAATTTTGAATTTATTTTACATTTATTATTAGTAGTCTAACCTGGAAAGTCATTATTTTTATAATGACAATTGTAAAATGATCAAACTTTGTATTGATCCTAAATAATTTAGCTGTGGGCACCTTTTTAAGAATTTACATTACAAAAAAAAAATGGCAAGATTTGAATTTGATCTTTATTGTGAGTTTTAAAGGAAGGTTGTTTTAAAGAAAAACCCTCTTGGCTTAAGACAAATTTGTAGCAATCAAATTGAGCATTTATATTTTTGTAGCAAACATTCATGTAGTCCTAAATAAAGAAAGGTTAAGGAAAAGCTTTTGGCATGTATTAAGTTTGTCCTCCCTGGGTTTCTGTGAGGTAATCTGAATTCTAGCACTTTCAACCTTTAAAAAAAAAAAGAGTATTTTTTTCTTTTAAAATTTCAGCTGATATGTTCATATGTTTTGAATTTTGTATTGATCCTGTATGTGTTTGTCCAATTAGTTTGATGTGTAGACCTTTGTGTATTTCTCTTCTCCAAAAGAATAACAGTATTTTTGATAGACTTTAACTAATATCCTTCTACATAAGAGCCCCCTGCCCTTCCCCTTTGAAACATTTTTGTTTTTGGGTTTGCCTTGCCTTGTCTCCCAAATGTATTACATCAAACTTAATAGCCAAGTGCTTGAAGAGAACAGCAACAACAATTCTGTCATTCTGAGGTGTTGAGAAACAAGATTGGTGTGAGTAGTGTCAAAGCAAAAACCTGACCATAACCTGCCATTGACTGGCTGTGCAACAGAATAATTTTCACATGCCACCTTCAGACCATTTTAGACAAGTGAACAAAATTAGGTGAGTAGTGACCCCAAAATATAGCACTTAGAGCTTAGAGCCATGGTCACTGAACTGGTTGCCCCTGCCAAAAAGATGAGCTTCATGCAAAAATCACATTTTCTGTCATCCAGTACCAGTTGGGTAAATGACTCAAATTTAGCTTTAAGTTAATGTTTCTAGACATTAAGTAAGTAAAAAGAGATTTTCTGTATTTATAAATTTTTGGATTTTTATAGGATAGAAGTAAAAAGTGGAACATGCAGGTGTGGTCAGGTCATACTTGTAGCTGTGAATCACTGACAACAGCAGATCTTAAGCCTGTTGGACCACCTGAGCTCGTATTGGTGAGGTTTGCAGAGGTCTTTCCAAGACTGGGTTAGTCATTCATCACAGAGGTCAAATGGACCCTGTTTAAGGACTTGTGTGCAAAGAAGCCTATTCCCACTTCAAGAAGAATGAACAATTAACACATGATTAATCACAATTGATTTAGTATCTCATAATTCAAGATAATTTGTGATTTATGAAATTTATATTTTTAATTATTATTATCATCATTTAGATTTAATATGTGAAAACTTTACTATCTTTTACTTCAAATTTACTGTCTCATACGGTTAGGTGAACTGGAAAATCAAAATAGTGACTTCTGCTCCTAACTACTACTATGTACTCCAAAATAACACTCAGGAAGTAAAGTTTGATTTACAACGTCAAAATTGACATAGATAAATTAAAACATTTATTTGCTGAATTTATTAATTTCATCTTATTTTACTAGCCTTATTGTCAGTGAGGCAGCAAATCAAGTGCAGTGGTGAAGTTTTTGGTTAGGAAACGGTTTCTGTGGTGATATTCACCATAAGTGCAGCTGACTGGAAGCTAAAAACATTTCCATAGCTGACCAGAGAGCAAATTTAGAAATTCCTTATGGCTCTCTTGCAAGTACAAGATTAGTCCTACATCCCCCCACATTGAAAGTAGCCGATGTCCAATTCAACAGGCTTACACGTAAAACTAACAGTAAAGCAACATAAAACACGGCAGATCTAACAGACCAGGTTTGAAGTTGGGTCACAGAGAGTGGGTATTGATCCATTCTTGAATGTGTACATTTTCCCTGGTTGATAAAGTCTGGAGTAAAATTCACACAAAATGAGTATGTGAAGTTAGGCTACCGAAGCTGTTCGAGAGTGAAACACATGCAACTAAATAGTCCAGCTGTTCCAGGATATTCCCACACAACAAGTCTTATTTCCATCAAATTTAAAGTTAACCCATTGATTCTTGACAATCTCAGATGCAGGGATTAAGATGAAACCTTTGTGTTGATATTTGCAGCCAGCAACAGAGCAGTTCCCATGCTTAGTGTTAAGCTTTGTACCGGCCCTCAAAGCAGTTCAAGATAAAATGCTTAGCATAATCAAGAGTTTTCCAGTTGCTGTAGGGATATTTCCATCAAAAAATGCTGATTGAATATTTAGTTTTCTTAAATTTTCAAATATATGCTAGAAAAGGATAATGTTTTGGCTTACCTTGTTCTGTCACCGCACAGAAATCTATACATTTTCCAGACATCCATCCATCCATCCATTGTCTTCCGGGGCCAGGTCACGGGGGCAGCTGTCTGAGCAGGAACACCCAGACTTCCTTCTCCCCGGACACTTCCTCCAGCTCCTCCGGGAGGATCCCAAGGTGTTCCCAGGCCAGCCGGGTGACATAGTCACTCCAGCATGTCCTGGGTCTTCCTCGGGGTCTCCTCCTCCCGGTGGGGCATGCCTGGAACACCTCCCGAGGGAGGCGTTAAATAAACCCCTTTCAAACTAGCCAAAAAACCCACTTACACCTGCTCACATCTGGCTTTTGTGTCTGATGTGAATGTCAATTATTGGGATTTCCTCCCAGTTCAATTAACCCTGCAGTAGTCACGAGTATTTTTTGCATCCTGCTCGGCTGTGATTTGAACACATGACCCGGGTGAACGCGTCAATTTACTCTCCTTCTCAGGTGCGTTGCTGTGATATGTGTTGAAGATACGGCTGTTGGCTTGTTAATTGTTTTCCATCCGTCTCTGTCAAGCAGCTCTTGAACATTGCAGCCTTGTTACCTGCCTGATGAAAAAGCATTGTGTCTAATTCAGAATATTATTAAGACCTTTTTTTAAACAAGTTTTATTTCTTCTCGATTAATTCTGTTGAGGTATTTGATCTGCTGCAATGCATTGGACCCTATTTGCACGTCTGTGTTTATGAATGGGACACACACGGAGAAAAAAAAAAAAAGCAGAAAGTCAAACTAGTCCATGCGCAATGTGAACGGAGTAAATTGCAGATTATTAGCAAGTTTACCCATCTTTATAAATAGTAATAAATGGTAATAGTGAGTAATAGTACATAAATTATGGAGGTAAATGCTGGTATACGAATTAGGCTTTTTATGTTTTCTGTAGGAGAAAATAACTCCCTTTGGCATGGGCATGCATAAAAAGCTTCATGAGACACTAAAGCAAAGGGAATACCCTAAAGAGCATAATATGTCATCTTTAAACACTTACATATAGACAGAGAGATTCTCCTCAGACCTCTGACAGTGATGTTGTTCTGTTCCTTGGCTTGGCTGTATCTCCATTACCTCGACCTGCACCTACTAGGAAAGCACTTATCCTCACCTTTTCCTCTTTACTACTAGGTGCAGAGCATAAACATTTTAAGGGAATTTGTTCTTCAGTTTCAGCCTGAGAAAAACTGATTTGATTTTCATTTTAATAATGCTGTCTATTTCTCTCCTCTCTATGTTTTTACTTTTATTGAATTGAATTTAAGGAAACTGGGTACTGTCTAATGCAGACAACATCCACATGTAGTTTTATATATTTCTAGCTTAATGTAAGTCTTGCATTCCAACCTCTTTGTGTATCTCGTTCAGTGACTTAGCCCATTTTTTTTCATCACTTGCTATTACAGCCACCTCTGGAAAGAAAAAAGTGAAAGAAAATAGAATATTTGCATTCACTTCACTTACTATTTTATTTAGCACAGATTTTATCAAGTACAGGGAGAATTATATAAATGATGTGCTTCAGAGAAAAGAAAATGAGAAGTCTTGCTTTTTTCTTACATATCTCACATGCAATCAGTTGCTGCAATGTAAAAGTGACAGATTTGTATATTGGTTGATCCAAAGAGATGATGAAAACAACAACAGAACTATTGACTTATTGTACAGTACATTGTATTTTTGAGTTGTCATGTGTTATGTTGAAATTATTAAAAGACAAACCAGCGGTTTCGTACCCTGTTGCATTTTTTTTTTTTCATTTTTAAGAGTAACTCTTTCTTTTCTGAAAAAAAGGAGCCACTACAAAAGAATCAATCAAAATTAAAGCTGCGAGCAGCGTTGAACGG
>OMLP01043655.1:0-13528 GCA_900302685.1 Spondyliosoma cantharus | reverse complement strand
TTGTCAACATTAACATTATCGTGAATCCTACGGCCAGTAAGCCCAACGTTGATAACTTCACATGTAACGTTAGTTCAGCCTCATATTTACATCGACGGTTAGCATTAGCTCATGTGCTAAACGGCCAAAGTAACACAAACTATACTGTTTTATAAATACTTTCCATCATCTGTGGCGTTGCCATGGACAGTGGGTATGGATCCATCTTTTAGGAACAATCTCGTTGCCAGTCCAGCGTTATACTGACCCTGGTTGCTGAAACAGTCCAGCCTGAAGTGACAGAGCAGGAGTGCTTGGCTTTCGGGTTGTACATAGTCGCGGTCAGGCTGCCGCTTACAAGTGAAGCGAGATAATGGCGGATCCTTGTTCAGGTAGCTAGCGTAATGTGTGAGGAGATACCCAGCGTGAGGGTGGGAGCATTCAAATCAGCCTGTTACGTACTGTTGTACGTACGTACGTACGTACGTACGTACTGTCAAACTGTTACGTAACAATACGGGTGAAATCCAAATGGCTCACTTCGAGACACATTTCCTGACTCCGCCAGTTTACAAAACATTGACTTGGTTGTCGAAAATCACTCCTAAGGGATGGGGAGGCACTCCAGATATGCAAATATACCTACAAAAGCAATGAAAAAGTGAGTTTTGCCTAATATGTCCCCTTTAATGAATGAAACAGGTGTGCATCATCACTCTGATTATGTTATTAGAGCTGCAGTAAACAATTCTGTAGAAAGGTTGTTGATTGCTGATTGTCATCCCCATTGCCTCAAATACAGATGCCTTATGTGCTTTGGAGCTGTGCAGAGCAGCACCACTAAAATTTTGAATCAATTCAATTCTGATTAACAGGGTTTGGTTTTCAATTCAATAGAGATTCAGATAGGAGTATTGAATACAGTAGATTCTACAGCCTTTAATGAGCATACTGCATACTCATCCTTTCATTGGATCCAAAAGAGAGAAGTGATATTTTTTCAGTTCCAACACCAGAGAGCTGTCTGACTCAATTCAAGTAGCTTCTCATGTTCACTGCCTGTCAGATCATCTGGCATTTATGTTGTGCCAACAGAAAGGGGCCTGGCCTCCCTGCCGAAGTACTTTGTGAACTGGTCTGCCATGGATGGTGCTAAACCATTGCATCTCGAAGTGAAGCATCAGAGAATCCCAGCTACAGTTTGGTGGCGAGCAACTGCAGCTTTTTTGTTCATTGCAGTGATTGTATCAAGGTTCTCAAGAAAAGACAAGGTGACTCTCTGTAGTCCTGTGTTGAGCTCATTCAGACGTGAAAATGTGTCAACTGTGGGTCATGGAACAGTTTAGACAGAGTAGCAGAACAGCCTTTGTTAGCGCATTGACCCACCATAGCCATCCAACTTATGTATACAACAGAAATTGCACATGTTCGCTGCCTATTTTGTGGCGGAGAACACTTCCAGACACAAGTTCAGTGTTGGTAGCACTTCCAACAGCTAATGTGGCTACGGTCTATAGTACGCTGAAGCAGTGTTGGAGTATTTAGGAGTAAGGGACAATCAAGAGAAATTTTCTGAGTGTTGAACATTGTTTGCTGGTGATTGAATAACCAGAGTGTTGATTAATTGGGATAATGTTTGTTCATGATCATCATATTTGTTGAACTGATACTGCAATGTAAGCAAAAACTGCTCATGGGGCTTGTCTTTAGTTGATTTAATTAGAGCTGAAACGATTACTAGAGTAACTTGAATAATTCGATTCCAAAAAGTGGTCAAAGCAAAATCTCTGCCTTGAGGCTTCGTTTTAATTCCTATCTCCCGCGTTTATGTGGCCTGCTTAGCTCAGGGATCATTTTTCCACAAGGACTTTTGCGGACACACACCACTACATTTAGAATTTAGTGGGCGTGATGGCGGCGAGCCAAGAAACCGTCCGTAAAAGACGTAAACATTGATGTTAGCTAATTCAACGTAGCCTACCATCGCTAGTTAGAACGTATGGTATTTGTAGAGGCTGTAGCCTGATGTTGCTTTTTCAGGAATAAAAGCCAATTGCTTGGTCTATTTAACAAGCCTGTCATTTTCGTTATGCATTATTTGGCATTGTTTAATAATGCAAAATTATTTTTTATTAAATGACTCGATTAATTGATGGGATAATCGGTAGAATACTCGATTCTCAAAATATTTGATAGCTGCAGCCCTAGATGTAATTGATGTCATCGTTGTTGTAATTAATATCATCTTTTCTATGAAAAAAAACTAGTGGTCGATCTTTGAGGTGTACATGTTTTTTAAGCAGATGGCTTTGCAAATGAGAAGGTTTGATTAAAATTGTTGAAAAAGTGAGGCACTCAAGAGGGTAATGAGTTTAAAAAAATCTTTAATTTACCATGGCTATTGAATCATAACAACAGTAGAAACAGTAAAAACTGACTTTCAACAATTCTGAAGGACAAGATCCCTAAACTGAAGAGCAACAGGGGTGGCACCTTTCTCCAGACCCCAGCAGCACTGTTGTTGCTCAGACCTTCACAGCACACAACAACACATTGTGGCGTTTGCTCCTGTGGCCCTGTGATGCTAGATCATAGATTGAGTTAGCTAATCTGGTAATGTCTTCTCACTTTCTTGCTAGAAGTGGTCTTCATGGCGCCTGTGGCTCAACTGCCAACTACAACTCCTCTTATTAATCTGACCTGTCAGTGACTACTGGCCTTGACAGGTCAGATTAATAAGAGGAGTCAAATAAATAATCTAAATACTAAATGTTTAATAACTGTTGTCTCTAATAAAATCCAATGAAATGACAAGTTTTTTGGACAGTTTGGAGTGCTATTTAAGCCAGGCTTTTGCGTATCACCAGTTGCAGCTTAGTGAGGAAATCACTGCTCCATCACATCTTTAACTGAAGGATGAGTCCCTTACATGTACTGTTTCCCACTGGATTTCGTAAGACTGTGTTGGGTGGACCATGTAGGGGGTTAAATGCATTGACCTGGTGCACTTTGACAGAAAATTAGGCTTGAGGCTAGATCATAAATAACTGAACATAGATAAGAAATTTTATAAAATATATAGAATGTATAACGTAAGTCAATATAACACAGAGTTGCCTGGTGATTAATCCATTCCTCCCAATAATAAACAGCTTTTACTTTACAATGTTATCACAAGCCTATATAGCAGGGGTACTCAAATCTTAAAGGACTCAAAGGTCCATGTATTGAGGTCGGTCAGGCCACATGCAATAGTACTGTAATATTCAAAACAAAATGTCCTTTTCATTCAAAACAACAACAAAAATACGAACTTAAATAAAATGTCATTTCCATTTTGATGTAAATTAAAATACATAGCTGAATATTTCCTCTTTTTGTTTGCCTTCAAACATTGTGTCCATCACTTCAGTCATGCATTATTTTATTATTTCTGCATATGAGAATGGCTTCTTGTGCTTATCCAAAATCCATATCACTCTAAGTGAGCAGGAAGTGTTACATACAATCAAGTCCAGGGGAGAAACCCACATAGTGCCCAGCTATGTTTTGTTTTACAGAACACCTCCTCTTTCAAGTAAAACCCCCTCTAATAACCACATAACTCAAATCACATCTTATCAAACCCTTTCAGAGGTAATTCAGATTGACCTGTATCACATTACTGAATAGAACATTTCTCTGAACATTTATAGACTGCATTTTGGGTTTTTTTTGGTTTTCAGAACAGTCTCTTTTTCACCGAACAGTCTCTCTCTTTTTTTTTTTCTTCTTACAAATTCAGACGCTGTGGAGGGCCTGACACTCTGCCTGAAGTTGTCACATAGGGCATGCTGGTTGTGTCAGTGTGTTTTTGGGTGTTTGTCTCTCTGGTGATGTGAGTATTCGTTTCAGTGCTCTCTGGTCCCGGGGTTGCTACCGGTATCTCTGGAGTTATCTGAGGTTGTGAATGGTTTAGTGTGCGCATGTGTGTTTGGTTTCTCCTTAATTGTCCTTCCTCAGTGTGTATGATGTAGGACCTGGGTGTTGTGGCCTGTTGAATGACAGTCCCTTGTTTCTTCTCTCTTGGGAGCCACACATTTTGACCAGACTGCCAGACTACTGGTGGTAAGGGACGGGCTCTGTGTCTCAAGTTGTATTTAAGTTGTTGGTTCTCTTTAGCCCTCTTTTCAAACTTCTTGAATCCTCTCATGTTTGGCCATCAGGGGAGCAGGGTTGTCGGGAGCTGAGGTATGGTTGTTCGCAGCTGTCTCCCCATGAGCAGTTGTGCAGGGGAGAAACCACTTTCCAGTGGCGTGGCTCGATATGTCATCAAAGCCTTTAGTTTCTCACCTCCTCCTTTCCACAGTCCTTTCACCATAGCCACCGCACGCTCTGCTTCCCCATTCGCCTGCGGGTATCTTGGGCTGCTGGTGATACGTGTGAACCCGTACTCTGTGGCAAAGTCTTTGAAGAGTTCACCGCTGTATTGTGGGCTGTTATCCGACAAGACTGTCTCCGGTATTCCAGGCCGGCTGAATACATCTTTCAGAGCCGCAATGACAGTGTTGGCAGAGGCTACGTTGAGATGGGCTACTTCGATGTAGCGTGAGAAATAATCCACTATGAGAAGATAAGTCTTTTTCTCCCAGAAGAATAAGTCTGTGCCCACTCTTTGCCAGGGCCTCTCTTGTATGGGAGTGGTCAGCAGAGGCTCTCTGTGCTCTGCCCTGTGTTGTGAACATATGTTACAGTTCTCAACGAGCTGACTGATCTGGACCGACAGCCCTGGCCACCAGACAGACTGGCGTTTCCTTGCTCTGCACTTAACAATGCCTTGATGTCCATTGTGGAGGTCATGCAGAATTTCTTGTCTCATGCAGTGCGGAATCACGATTCTCTGGCCTCTGAGAAGCAGCTCACCTGCCACGGTCAGGGTTTCTCTTTCTGGCCAGTATGGGGCCAGATCCGGTGGCAGTGCATGTCTCTCTGGCCACTCTGTTTGACAGTATTTGATGAGCTTCGCACAGACAGGGTCGGCTTTTTGCTTTTTCTGAATCACTTTCAATCTTGCTTCAGTAGCGGGGAGACTTTGAATGACTGCGTCCACAAACACTTTGACCTCTGCCTCATTGTCTTTTTCCTCCTGTGTAAATGTGTGTTTCACAGGGGCTCTTGATAACGTGTCCGCTGTTATCAGTTGTTTTCCCGGCACGTGCACAATGAAAAATGTGAACTTCATCAGCCTCAATCGGAACCTTAGTACTCTCAGAGGGAGCTCGTCCAGTGCTTTCGTGCTCAGCAGTGGCACCAGAGGCTTGTGATCAGCCTCTAACTTGAACTTCAGTTCCAGCAGATATGGTGACAGACGTTCACAAGCCCATGTGGCAGCCAAAGCCTCTTTCTCGATCTGTGCGTAATCTTTTTCTGCCTCAGACATGCCTCTGGAGATGAACACTATCAGCCTCCATTTTCCATCAGTCTGTTGTTGGCTCAGGACACCTCCTAGGCCATAAGATGATGCATCAGCCGATATGCATGTCTCAGCTGTTGGTGAGTATGGGGCCAGCACTCGTGGTGAGCTCAGCTCAGCTTTCAGTCTCTGAAATGCCTCTTTCTGTGGCGCTTCCCAGCACCACTCGGTCTTTTCACTGAGCAGATCTTTGCTGAGGCAAAGTGGGGTAAAAACTTGCCTAAGTAGTTGGCCATCCCCATCACTCTTCTCACTCCTTCAACTCCGGTTGGTTCAGGCACTTCCATGATCGCTTTGACCTTGCCTGGATCCGGTGTCACGCCGTCTGCTGTGACCCGGTGCCCCACAAACATGATGTTATCTTTGGCAAACTCACATTTCGATTAGCGTCAGCCCCTCTTCTCTCAGCCTGTTCAGCACCCGATGCTGTCTCTCGTTGTGTTGCTGCATGTCCACTCCGTACACGACTATGTCGTCAGCATGACACACGACCCCCTTGCAGCCCTCCAACATCGGTGACATGCGATGCTGGAAATGCTCTGCAGCTGAGGAAATCCCGAACGGTAGGCGATTGAATGCATATCACCCAAATGGGGTAATGAAAGTTGTGAGGAGTGAGCTCTCCTCTGACAACGGGATTTGCCAGAAGCCGGAGGTGGCGTCCAGCTTTGTAAACACTTTTGCTTCAGTCAGCATGGCTAGGGTGTGGTCTACTGCTGGGAGGATATGTCTCTCTCTCCGCACCCCCTTGTTCAGGTGTGTTAGGTCCACACACAGCCGAATTTTCCCCAGCTGTGGCTTAGGTGCCACGACCAGGCCAGTGCACCATGGTGTGGGTTGGATCACTTTGGAAATCACTCCCATGTCCTCCATGCGTTTCAGCTCTACTCGTACTTTTTTACGGCATGGGCACTCGCCGTGGGGATGACAGGACATATGGAACAGCTCCGGGTTCCATCTCGATTTTGTAGGGCTCCTTTAATTTCCCTAAGCCGGAAAATACTGTGGGTTACTGAGCTTTAAAGTCTTCCTGCTGGGCTTGAACTGCGTAGACCCACTGTATGAGAGTGAGGGCTTTTAATGCCAGGAGACCTAGCAGTGGCTTGCACAGTCCCTCAACGACATAAAGGCAGGAACACACTGGCCCAACCGTTGGACATCTGAAGCGTTTGGGGAGACTCGGACCAGGTCGGGAACAAATCTGTTTGGTGTGTACAGCTGCGTTGGAAGCGTTTGGAGCTGTGCGGACAGCATCTGAGTCATTGGATTCTCTGATTGGTTGTGTGCCAGCTGTATGACCATTCAGATTGGCAGTGTGCTAGCGAATCGGCACGGTGTGGGAGGGGCAGAATACTGTGTGCGCTTTGTTTTTCTATACACTTTGTTTCGTCATTCCCTATTTTCATGTTTTGGAGTACTGACACTTAGACCAGCTGTTAGGTCCATTCAGGATGAATTAATCTGTGTTCGTTAGGTAACGCCTCCCTGCATGTTCAGTATGCAGCTGTTTTTGTCTGAAATAGTTAAGTTTTGTTTTAATCGAAAGTAAAGAGAGTTGCGTGCATAAACCTCTCATCCAGCGTCTTTTTTTATACACAACACTAGCGCCACCTGCTTACTGCATCTGGCGCAAGCGCAGAACATGCACGCTACTGTGGAGTTGGCAGCACGTCGAAGTGGTGTGTTCAGTGCAACTTTTCTGCCGAACGGGTCAGACGAGAGGCAACGGAGTGGTCAGATGAAGGCAGTTGGACGTTGGTTTGAGTCTGGGCGGTGTGTGGGGGCTTTTAATGTGTTGCTCAGTTGCTCTCTTTTCAAAGCTCAACTTCCCTTACAACACTTTTCAGGTTTAGTTCGTCTTTCCTCGTCCTTTACTTTTCTGTGTTTCTTCTGACACCATGTTATGAGACAGAAGACGAGTCAGTACCTTGCAAGCATCTTTACTTCAATCACAGGAAGTGTGTTACATACAATCAGGTCCGGGGCGGGAAACCCACATATTGCTCAGCTATATTTCGTTTTACAGAACAGTTCTTACCTCTGAATTTTGAGGAAATGTCTTTTCAAAATTCCTATGCTTTGTCTCATAATGCCGTTCCAAATTGGAAATCTTCACAGCTATAGTCTCCTGGCATATTAAGCACATGGGTCTTGTGCTGGTTGGAGGGAGAATGAAGGCAAATTTTTCAGTCCATTCTTCTTTGAATTACCGATTTTCACTGTCCACTTTTCTTTTAGTGTTACGGACAAGTCGGGTCTAGGGAGATTTAAGTAAAAGTAACATATGCTAGTCCTAACCTGGAGTGTGTGAGAAGGAGAAAGAACGTGGGAAAGAAGAAAGGAAGAAGATGGACTGGTTTTCACCTAGAGAAAAGGGTGGAGGTGGGTCGGCCTACCGGAGATAGCTGGTCTTCCAGGACGACACCGCCGCCAGCTCAGACCTGTGCTCTCTCAGGAGTGGCGAGCTCCGTCTTTGCTTTTCAGTTCAAAGTTTTTAAAAGAACGATGGTGGATGGGTATTCGTGCACCAGGCTGGTTCTCAGGAGGGTAAGGTGCATCTCGTCTTCAGACTTCAGTCGGCGTATGCCGTGTAGCCTTTATTCAGGCTACCACACAGCCCCAACCCCCACATACACAGGCGAGTCTCGTTTCCTTGATTCCAGGGGCAGAAACCACACGCCTCTCCAAGTGAGGTCATCTCAATCTCAGCACCGCTTAACCACACCTCTTCGATCTCTCATGACAGCCAGTCCATTCATTTGTGACAAACAGAGGGAAAGAGAAAAGAAAGAAAAGGAGGAGCTACAATCCCTCTACTCCTAACATTTTAGCAGTGAACTTCATGCAATCTAGGCTCCTACAGCCGGCAAAATGTGAATGTCTTAACTGCTCCAAAAACGAAAGTGAAAGTTAAAAATTGCGCTTGCAGCAGTGAGTGACCCAGTTGTCTGTATTGTTGGCATGGAGACAAATCCCGGTATACATGTGCTGACCCAACCAAAACACATGAAGGGATAACAGCTCGGGGGCCACAAATAGGAGGCCGGCGGGCCGCCTATTGAGGACCACTGCTATATAGGCTATAGTCAATAGTCAGTATCAATCCTTTGCTGTCTGGACTGCACGGATTGGCACATTGGGGAGACAAAACGACCTCCCCATAAACAAATGGCACAACACAGGTGGGCCAGCTCCTCAGGTCAAGACTCTGACTGATGCCACCACAGAGTCATAGAAAGAAGTCAGGACTGCCCCCTGCACTCCAAAGGACCTGAGCTTCCTCAGCAGATACAGTCTGCTCTGACCTTTCTTATATGTTGCTGCAGTGTGATCAGTCCAGTCCAGTTTTTTGTTCATGTGAACTCCCAGGTATTTGTAAGATGTCACCATCTCAATATCTGTTCCCTGGATGTTCACCTGTGTGCAGGGTTGTCTGTGCCTGTGGAAATCCACCACTAGCTCTTTGGTCTTCCCGGCGTTGAGCTGGAGGTGGTTCCGCTTAGTCCTTAATAAGTTCTCTGTAGGCTCTGTCGTCCCCGTCCGTGATGAGGCCAGAGAACTTCTGTAGATGGCTATGGGGTCATTGGTGATAGAAGTCTGCGGTGTACATGGTGAACAGGGTGAACAGGAAAGGGGCCAGGACTTTTCCCTGTGGGGCCCCTGTACTGCAGACAACTGTGTCTGACACACAGTTCAGAATCCTCACATACTGTGGCTGGTTGGTGAGGTAGTCCAGGATCCAGGACGTGAGGTGTTGGTTCACCCCTGTGATCTCCAGCTTGTCCCCCAAGAGTGCAGGCTGTATAGTGTTAAAAGCACTGGCAAAATAATGCCAGGTTGATATGCAAACTGGAGTGGGTCCATAAAAGGACCCACCAGAGGGCGGAGATGGATGAGGACCAGCCGCTCCAGGATCTTCGTCAGGTGTGAAGTGAGAGCAACTAGTCTGTAGCTGTTGAAGTCCTTAGGGTGAGGGATCTTTGGTTCCAGGTTTTCAACCAGCCATATACATTTGCTTCTTGGAAGTAGCCTGACAAAGGCTTCAGACCAGTGCCTTATCCAAGCCAGTTCATCTATCTCTCCATGATCACATGCTAGGTCCTTTTGTTTTGAGAGGTGGAGATGAGTACAGATACCTTTTAACAAAGAAAAAATGTTTACGGACAATGATCATAAATCATGTAAGATTGACGTACAAATAGCCCAGGTTTATCAATTACCTCGTGTTCCACATCAGCAAAATGTTCTTTCTGAAAAACCTGAAACTGTCTGTGCAGCTTTGTGTGCATGACTGCATTAGGCACAACGTTGGTGGTAAGAACTCATGTTTAAACACTCTGTAGAGCCCCTCAGCTGTTGGTTCATGTCTGGCCTGACTGGATAGATCAGCAAGGATGATCAGCATGTTTTTTTGCAGCACATCTTCTGCCTCCTTGCTACTCTCCCACCTGGTCTGGTTGCCTCCCTTAAACCATTAATATACAAGAGTCTTATTAAAGTTAATATATTTGCAATCTTTGAAAACAAGTCTAACGATGAAAATTATTTGTTTGAAAACACCTCACAGATCTTCCCCATTGCTTTGAAGCTGGCTGTTCTGTCACTTAATGCTTGGTAAAACCAAAATCGTATCGTCGTTTGGGTGTACTTGGCTATGTATGCCTTTCTTTCCCTTAACACAGTCCAAATCAGCTAGGTTTAGTCAGTGAGCCACACAGTGGACAGTCACGTGGCCAGTTGCAGTTTCTTCCCGACCCCTGATTTTCTACCTAATGGTAAATGAGTTACTGTTAAATTTGCACATTTATAATTGCCACTGGTACATCTTTATAATAACAAGACAAAAACAAAAACATACTAATCATGACAGAAGAACAATCACTTGAAAAGAAGAAAAAGTGTCCATGGGTACTTTCTTTTCTGCTGTGAGGCAGAAGGTTGGCCTGTCATCGTTTCCACATCCTCTGCCTTTACATCTCTCACACAGAGGACTGCAGATTTTACCACAGTACCTCCTTTTTCATCCGATCCAATGTATCATAAGCAGAAATCTTCAGCAAAAGAATTTGCAAACAGCAGCCACAAATGGAAATATATAGATTATTGTATCAATACAAAATTAAGCTAACCGGTCTCAACTGTTTTGTCAGTTGTCTCATCTACCATAAATCCCCAAGCTGGGGACTTCTGCCACAAATTGGTCTTCCGGCTTAGTTCCAATGATCTCCAGCATTTCAGCAATAATCCTTGCACTTGAATATGAAGTGCTATTATCCGCCTACAGTAACAAAATAATTGTAAGCAAAATTAAGCACATAACAGCAGTAAATTGTTATCCTATACCTGTTCTAAACTACACAAGCCTATTTTCGTCTACACTTTTTTCATAGGCTGACTACCTGAGTATAACTCACATTCAGTGTATCAAAGAAGGAGCAGCCAATCCTCTTGTACATTTGAATGAATGGCACATAGTGGGTTTGATGTGGACACCCTTGCTTGGCATACTCATAGATTAGATGGAAGTGTTCTTCCAGGGCGTTATGCTCAATGTCTGCTTGGACAGCTAGAGCTCGAACAACTGTTCTTCCTGAATAGAAGGATGAATGCATTAACATTGAACTGACAGTTTTTCCAGAATATGATAACTCCTCTTCATTCATTTTTTGTCATTATGTTTGCTCTGAGATTGCCCTCTCTCTTTACAGAATGTTGGTGTGTCTCGGACCTCTTATGACAGAAAACCTTATCCAGTCTATACATTTTACAAGGCTGCTTAATGAAATTAACATGATGTGAGGGGTTGTGTCTTGTAAATGTGCCTTTGTAGCTCTGAAAATAATTTTATTATGATTTGTTTGTTGATCTAGATCCAGCTTAAGAAAAACAAGGCCTTCAGACGTTTTAAGAAACTACAAGAAGCCCGACCAGAGTTCAACAACCATAAGCTCGAGGACCTGCTTCAACTTCCGATTCAGCGGATTGATCAGTAAGATTTTTGCCTTCTATTTAAATGAACAAGTTAAATCTCTTTCTCTGGCTACAAAACTCACAACTAAAATGTTAATATCAGTTAATTGTTGAATACTACCTTAAGGTGGTTAACAGTAGCACATGAGCACATAAATCTCCACCTGTTGCAGGGACATTGAACTTTTGGCTGTAAGTTTACGTCCCTACTACGTGCCGCGGGAGTTCAGCCACGCCATTGTTGTCACTGTTTACATTCCGCCGCGCGCCGACGCGGAGGCGGTGTGTGACGTCATCCACAGCGCTGTAGCTAATCTACAAACACAGCATCCTGAGGCTCTAATGCTTATCTCTGGGGACTTTAACCATGCTACACTGGACAAAACACTGACTGCTTTCCACCAGTATGTGGACTGTAACACCAGAGGAAATAAGACTTTAGATCTGATGTATGCAAACGTCAAGGATGCATACAGTGCCATCCCCCTGCCTGCACTGGGGAAAGCAGACCACAATCTCGTCCTGCTCAAACCTCACTACACACCAAAAGTGAGGAGGTCACAAATAACCACACGCTCATTCAGGAAGTGGTCTCCTGAAGCTGAGCAGGCTCTGAAAGACTGCTTTGAGACCACTGACTGGGATGCATTGCAGGAGTCTCACAATGACAACATGGAGGAGATGGTTGACTGCACTACGGACTATATAAACTTCTGTATGGACGTTGTTGTTCCAGTAAGATCTGTGCGCTGCTTCGCTAACAACAAGCCCTGGATAACCAGTGACATCAAAGGCCTCCTGAACCAGAAGAAGAAGGCCTTCAGGAATGGTGACACACAGGAGCTCAAGCGGATACAGAAGGAACTCAGAGTCCAGCTCAGAGAGGGGAAGGAGCAATACAGAAGGAAAATAGAACAGAGGATGCAGAACAACAGCATGAGGGAGGTATGGGAGGGGATGAAGACCATCACTGGCTGTAGCTCAAAGAAAGGAGCCCCCATTGAGGCTGATGTGGGAAGGGCAAACCAGTTAAACCAGTTTTTTAATAGGTTTGATCTCCCTGCACCTACGAGCACAGCAACCCCCACCCACCCAACCCCACAAGCCATCTCCAGCACAGAAGAGGATACCTCCCCTCCCCCGCTCACACCACCCACCATCACAGCAGCTCAGGTATGTGGAGAGCTGAGGAGGCTACGCCCCGGCAAAGCTGCAGGTCCAGATGGAGTCTCCCCCAGATTACTGAAGACCTGTGCGCAGGAACTGGGACACCCCCTACAGCGTATCTTCAACCTGAGCCTGGGACAGGGGAGGGTCCCCCAGCTGTGGAAGACATCCTGCATCATTCCAGTCCCCAAGAAACCACATCCTGGGGAGCTGAACGACTTCAGGCCGGTCGCCCTGACGTCCCACGTGATGAAGACCATGGAACGGCTGCTGCTCCATCACCTGAGGCCACAGACCCACCACGCTCTCGACCCTCTGCAGTTTGCTTACAGGGAGAAGGTTGGAGTAGAGGATGCCATCATCTTCTTGCTTCACCGTTCTCTTTCTCATCTGGACAGAGGCAGTGGTGCTGTGAGGATTACATTTTTGGACTTCTCCAGCGCCTTTAACACCATCCAGCCTCTGCTCCTCAGGCACAAACTGACAGAGATGGGAGTAGGATCAGACCTGGTGGCGTGGATTACAGACTATCTGACTGGCAGACCTCAGTACGTACGACTGGGGGACTGCAGGTCCGACACTGTTACCAGCAACACTGGAGCACCACAGGGAACTGTGCTCTCTCCGGTCCTGTTCACCCTGTACACGTCCGACTTCCAGTACAACTCGGAGCTCTGCCACGTGCAGAAGTTCGCGGACGACACAGCCATCGTTGGCTGTATCAGGAGTGGACAGGAGGAGGAATACAGGAAACTGATTCAGGATTTCGTCACGTGGTGCGACTCTAACCACCTGCTCCTTAACGCCACCAAGACCAAGGAGATGGTGGTGGACTTTAGGAGAACCAGGCCGCACCTTGAGCCTGTCAACATCAAAAGTGACTGTGTGGAGGTGATTCACACATACAAATACCTGGGAGTGCAGCTGGATGATAAACTGGACTGGACTGCCAACACAGAG